>WURS02003155.1:0-12726 GCA_011762765.2 Rhinocypha anisoptera
TACCAAAAGTTATTTAACCCAATCCTTTGGTATTTAATATACCCGGGATGGGTGAAATCCCAGCAAGGCTGAGAATTGAATTTTTAAAAATAATAATAATAACCTTTTTACTTTCGACAATATACATAACAGCAAATTTCCATTTTCCTTTTTAAATGTCTTTTCCGACTTTCTGTTCCATCTCTTTGTAAATCAACGCTGTATCGGTCGCCGGATAACAGTTAAAATCTCCAATCGCAATGCTTTGTTTTGAGTGTTAGTTTTAATCGTCCTCCGACTCATCGGGTATGGTTTGTGACATTTGATTGTTTATCTCTCCTAATGTCCCTTAGTCTCTACCTCATCATAATACAACATAACTTCATCATCAAATGGACAAATCCTTCTGTCTTAACGTATATCCCTCCAGAATTACTCCCTCCTCCAAAAACTTTTATAAAAGCAAAAAAAGCAATTATAACTCTTAAATTCAACATTATCCTTTCAATATAACATATGCAACCAATTTAAAGAACCTAATGAAGCCAAAATATTCATATAGAAAAAACTGTATAATTCAAAATAGATTGGCGAACTCTAAAAGTTTAAAAATATTATATGATAACAGCGGCATAATTAAGCATAAGATGAATTTGGACCTGAAAATAATAGTCGGTTGGCTTTCAAAATATTTATTATTAAAAGTTAAATTGAATGAAGAAATGGCTTTGAGTTGCAGAGAACTGGGAAAGAAAAATCAATTTCAATGAATTGATATTACGAGGATAATTGCCGATTAAGAGATACATGCTCCCGTTCACAAATAGAGATGAATCACTTCCATGGAGTGTACCAGAGAGCATTTAAGAAGATGGCGATCACCAGGAACTATCAGCAAATGGACTGCAAGAGGAGCAAAAAGGAATACAGGTAACTATAGGACCGGGGTATAAGGTCCAGATGACCCCATGAGACTTGGGGTCATCAATAGGTAAGACAAGGGAATGGGAGGGGAGAAGGGAGAGGGAAAGGGGGGGGAGTGGTGGGTAGGGGAGGGATACTGTGAGGGTAGGGGGAGGGATAGGGTTTGGGACTGGGAGGAATAGGGTGGGGGAAAGGGTTGGGTAGGGGACTGGGAGGGATAGGTTGGGGGTAAGTGGAAGGTAAAAGGGTAGAGTAAGTAGGGAGGGGGTGGGATAGTATAAGGAGAGGGTGGGTGGGGTTTTTTGCGTGTGGGGGAATATTTTGAAAAGGTATAGTCATTTGTTTTAGAAGACATTTATTTTCAACTTGTGGTCCCAGTCTCATTGGAAACCTTTTTAAGTGCAACACAAAAAAGTATTGAGTACGTTACAGTCAGCCTTTTCAGATTCTAGTTCCATATTATTTAATTGAACATGCCTCCTACTAAGTAGCATAGTCTTATTATTTTATTCTGTTCTTCTTGAAAGATTTAGATTGGTAACTAAATAGCCTGACCAAAACAGAATTTTTTTCTTGTTTTGAACTTGCTAAAGTTTGTATTCAACACTCCAGAAATGCACTCCTCCACATTTATCAATATTCAAAATTATTTCATGAAAAAGGTTGTACATAGGTCACCATCTTTAATGTGTCAATTGTAAGAGGAAATGACTGGCAGAATAACCAAAATAATTTTTATTGAATCTCAAATGTGTCTGGAATGAAGCACACGCTTTTCTCCATGCAAAATACATTTGTTTTATACATTCAACAAAATATAATTGTTTGATTATTGGTATGAATAAATAGGAGTTACATTTATGTTAACATCAAAATGACAACTGGTTTAGTCTGGTGTGCAGCGTGCTCTATGGCTATTTTTTTAAATTGGTGGTGGGGAAATTCGGTTACGCACACCCCGAGAGGGCGGCTCTGGGGAGTGTGGTCTCGACCGGGGTCTAGGAACCCCCAGCCCATACCCTCTAAAAATCCACCACCGATTGATTACGCCTATTATGGAGAGGCGGCAACCAGGAACAGTCAGACGTCATAGGTCCACGCTAACCAACTCCGGTTCTCTCCCTGACATTCCGGACCGACGTGCATCTGTTAAATTAACGTAATGAAATGAGCCACCCTATGATCACCCTGTTTGAAGGGACCTTGAGACCTTTCCGTCCTATTATTCTGACTATCATGAGGTCCTGAGTTCATTTCCTACTCACCAGACCGCGACTACTTACGATGACCTTGCGAGTATCAATGTTGGAACTCCTATCGGCCAACCGCAGCTTGGTACGTGTTAGTTCTTTCTTGATCAGGTCTTCCGCCTCCCACCCGGGAATAAACGAATTCCTGGTTAGGCCTACCAACTTGTTCCTATGAAGCAAGGGAATTTTCCAATGCAACGAAGGAACACCTATCCCGCTGTCTTTAATCGAATTTGGAAGAAGGCTACCGGGAAGTCATGGGGTAACCGAATCAATTTCCGTATCGTTTCCCACGCAATTCTGTCTACGGACCCCAAGAGGTCGATAGACACAATTCCAGAAGTTGTGAGGTAAATAAGGGAAGGAACAATACATGTGCGCAGTATCCATATTCTTTGCTTCGGTTTGAAATGGGCTCTCATAATCTTCTCGAACTTTTCCACCAAGATATAGTTGATATTCGGCATCAACCGTCCCTCATGTGTGAAAGGGATGCCTAGATACGGCTCGTATTTCCACTGGTCGAAGCGACACAGTGCGGGAAAGGTTGTGCCATTGATGATAAAGGTACAGTGACGGTCGATGGCCACCCGCTTATCTTTGGGCACCGTCTTGACCGATACAGTGAAGATTTGTCTGCGTTCACTACCATTCCACAATTGCTCAGGTGGTCAATCGAGTTTTGTAAAAGGGATTGAAGCCCGACTTTGGTGGTCGCAATCAATACAAGGTCATCTAAGAAGGTCAGGGCGTTTTGGCCTTCCCAGGACATTCTAACATCAATGCCCACAGGGACCTTGGTAAATAAGGTGTCCATAACAAGAATAAAAAACAGGGGTAGAGATGATCTCCCTTCCTTACCCCTCTGGTGGGGTGTCCACTCGGACAACCAGCCCCGGCCTTCCAGCCTGGTCTTACTGTTCTAATAAACGTACGCAACATAATCTACCAATTCGGGCGAGAGGTCCTTGCACCGCATAGCCATAAGAAGGGCGCCGGTCGAACCTGAATCGAATGCCTTTACTCCATCTTTGGACGCAACGTACATAGATCTGTGCTCTGCTCTCCGATCCCTAAAGATAAGGTCCAAGAGGAAGACGTTTTCAGAGCGTCCATCAGTTGACCCAAACGCTATATGGCGTGGGTCAATTTGGACAAGTCGAAAGCGACTGGCGAGAACCTTGTGAAATAGTCGTAGAATGACAGATGTCACGGTGATGGGTCTATAATAACCCGGGAGAGCAACCCCTTTATTTTTGGGGATAAAGATGGTTCTGGCTTCCAGCAGAGCCTCAGGAACCTTCCCCAAGAAAAGAAAGAGAGTAAGAATTCCCTCCAGGATAGACAGAGGGGCTAACCCTAGTAATCTGGCAGAAACCCCATCAGGGCCTGCCATGGTCGAAAGACCGAAAAAGTTTGTCTGAATCTCCTTCTTGGAGATAGGGTTCCCACAATAAAATGGGCTGCTCGATATCCCTCACCTCCAGGGGAGATACCTCAGTTGGACGGGTCAAAATCCCATTCCAAAAGGGAACCATGGTCTCCCTTGGAGCGCTCATTGCTTCATGCAGTTGGTCTGCTTAAATCTGCCTCCAGCACCTCCTGTCTTTTCACCAAAGATTTTGAACTTTTGAGTATTCCTGTTTTCTTAATTGTCTTTTGGTACCTTGTGGCTGAGGCGGGAAATCCCTCCGAGCAGGTGTACAACTCGGGAATACACTCTTTAAATATATAAATAATTCAGTACCTCACGTAATCTCAAATTCATGGTGGCGGACACCCTCTCACCAGATGTTTGGGCTTTACCAGAATCTGCACGTCAGCATGATCAAGTAAAGCTTTCTCCTCAGCCGTCCAGTGAATTCTCACAGCCGGGTTCATTTTTTAGGTTAATCTGATCATGAAAATCGAGGAGGCCCTATTTCTACGGACGCCGAGGTCTCTTAGGGTATTAAAGGCCTTGCCGCAATCTGGGAATTCACAAGGGAAATCACAAGGAGTCTCCCCGGCAGCGAACATCGTTCCGACGGTGACATTGGCCTTGGTAGATCAGGGACCCATCGCAGTCAGTTTTATTCATCCGAGACTTTACTTTAATCTTTTGGCCAATGTTAAGCACAGCAAAGGGGGTGGTAGTCCCCAGGCTGGTGGGTCGCCAGAGCTCCGACAGGTGCTGTCCTAAGGTGGCGATTCCAGCCCACACCCACGATGAGGTGGAGATGACTTGACAACTCTGGTGAGAGCCGCCCTTACGAGCCAAAGGTCTCAGCTTCTCGGAGCCCCGCCTAACCCATGGGTCCAATAGGGTCTTTTCAATGATTTGAAGAGGTGAAAAATGGTCGCAGTCATCAAAACACTCTATCGACAAAGATACTACTACTACTAACATCCATATCTACTCATTATTACAGTGCGTCACTGGTAGTAATAAATCAAATATTTTGTCAGAGGGTTCAAAGTTAACTATAACTTCAAACCAGCTCATTCTGAGAGCTCCACTTTTCCGTTTTAGTGGCAGTAAACAAAGGAGAAGCGAGCAAGATAACATGGCCACCAAACTCTCGGCGAGAGCCATTTGGAATTTATCATCATACAGAATCTTAGGCGATTGAGTTGTTCTATAAGATTGTTATAAGTTCGGAGGTCATCCCAGATGAGTTGCGGGCATCCATTGAGGTACTGCACCCCATGCCGTTGGCGCTCTAGGATGAGGGGGGGTGCAGAGGTTGACAAGGATGGGCGATCGGGAACAACCAGCGGTGGATAACCAAAGCGGCCCATTGCCCTATTAAATCGATGGAAGGTATAGTGGTGGCAATTAAGATTCGAGGACAAATCCGGTGAGAGTGTCGCCGGGGTATTTAGAGAGGCTTGGTCAATTTCTCAACCACTTCCAACTAGACAAATGAATAGCCCTCAAGCCGATGCCCAAGATCCTAAATGGGAGGGCAGAAAACTGGTATTGGGTGAACGAATTCACCAATTTCCGACAACTGCAAGGAGAGTTGAAAGCAAAAAGTTCCGTAATTATCAAACACGGCTGTCAAGGGATTATTTTAACCGCACCCAGGGGCCGAGTGAGGCCTTAAGTGAATACGTAATTGTGATGAAAAGCATTAATAATAAGTTCAATGAGCCATTGTCACAAACCTCCATTTTGGAAGTTCTTTGCAGCAATCGGAATCCTGATTGTTCTTGGTACCAGTTAAATAGGTCTCGTAACCTCGAAGATCTTGTGCAGTGAATATGAAATATTATCAAGACGAAACATACCTGAAGAACACAAGCCACTAGATAGTATTAAAAAATAAGCACCTCTAAACCTCAATTCCGAATTAAAATTCTGAATTAAACCACCATAAATGATTCAGAAAAATATGCAATTAACTATGTTACATCCACCATATGAAGCAAAACTAATATTACAATATTCACACCAACCACACTGATAATCACAAGAAATAAATATGATTGTCTCGTAAAAAGTAAATTAAATAACAAACACGTAATAATCCATAACCACCCAACTTCAACAATACTCCAGTTAAAATTATACGTAGATCCAGGGGCTTTGATGTGAGCCTTTGGCAGCCAAGCATGAAATAAAAAAGTAGCTATTTTAAGTAAAAAAAAGTCTAAATTAAAGCTAACTAAATATAAACCCCCCGCCCAACCATGAGGAAAAATGAAAACAAATATATATTATATAAATTTAATTCTAGCTATGACGACTATGTTGCATTTAATATGTATATTTAACTTATAGGATGCAGTTATTCAATATGTTTTTAAAAACTAGGTATGTGGATGCTATCATTGACACCGGCTTGGGATTCAATCAGTTAATCAATACGTAGTATACTTAAGTTGCTGTGAAAATGTCAAAACTTTTTTGCTGCAAATTTCCACATGATGAGAGAATATCACACATCAGTGTAGAGGGGCCAGTCCCTTTCTCTGTGCCGCCTGTGGTTTCCCACAAAGATGTAGTACCCGAAAAATTACTCAGCTTGGGTTTAGCTGGAGATGTCCGGAGGGTCGTCACTGGGTCTCAAACCCGGGTCCCCTGGTCAGTAGCCAAGCACTCTACCCACTGGGCTACCACGACCTTGTTTTAAAAAATAAAAGCTTTAAATTTGATATCCCATTATATGTATTCTGTGAAATCATCAGTTGAATGTTTGTTTGCGTTGAACTTACGAAACTTTTTCAAGAAAAATATTCTCTGAATTTTGGTTTGTAATTTCCATCCCACCTATCCTGTAAACCACGCAACCCGGTTTACGATGGGTTGCTGGGTAGGGGGGAGGGAGGACGGGAGAGTAGGGGGTGGGGAGCTAGAGTTCAAAGCACATGGCACAGGATCATAGTGACCATTGTGTAGTGGAGGGAGTGGCATACAGACGCCCTGACGTTAGTCTTCTGTTATGTCGACAGTTTTTTACATTGAGTGTCTCCCCCATGACAGGGGTGCAGGCGAGAGCAGATAGGGGAGGTGGAGTTGGGCGATTCCGGATTGGGGAGGCGGGGGTGGGAAGGGGTGGTGAAGGAGGGAAGGAGGGAGGACTAAAAATGGCAGTCGGCACTCCGAGGACTTAAAATGGCAGATGCCACTCCCTTCCTCGGCACCTCATAAACACTTTTTAGGCACTTCCAGTGCATACTCTCTTCTTTCTGAAGGCCCGGTGACATCTCCGGACACCTCCAGCCAAATCCAAGCTGTACCAAATCTTAATGGGTAACCACAGGTGACACAGGGAGAAAAACTAACCCCCTATTACACTTACACTGATAGAATAGGTGAATTTTCACATCCCATTGTGCTTAATACTAGATGTACTCCTCCCTCTTCTATTATACACACTTCAGGCAAAGTCTAGTCTAGTTTAGACTGTGCCTTAGGGTTGAAAACTGTGATTTTATACTTTCTGGACATTACAGATTTTCAAAGATGAAATTCTGCCAATTGGGGCCACTGTTTCATGGTGCAAACTAATCTTATACATCTGTTATAATTATTTTACTTTGCTAAAGAGCACAATCTAATGAAATTTAATATTCCTACATTATTAATTGGTAGAAATGACAATGAATTAAGGGATTGGAAGGTAAAATCAAGAATAATATTTCACAAATTCCTCCACGTTTATTTTTATTAGTATAAAAGTAAGGATTGTTCGCAGGATGAGAAAATCCTACTTTGCATATAAATAATCTGTTCCCTTGAGTTTTTGCTATTTAAAAAATAGCAATGGCAACACTTATAACAAGTCATACAAAAGATCAATCTATATAGTATAAACACTTTTTTTTCACACTAAAATGTTTGTTTTTTCAGGAAGAATACCAAATGCATCATTCTGAAAAAACATTCAGCAACCTTCAAATATTGGAAAACCAGAAACTGAGTCTTCCATACTGCCAATAATCATTTTAAGATTCTATACCTCTTTTCCCTATATGGACTAATTTCCTTGAACACATTACACCAGAGAAAAATTTTGAAAAACCAATTTTTGAAAGTTGTAACATCAATCAAAATGTTTTTTTGCGCTGTCCCTGGGTAAAATATCTGACAACTGAAGTAATACTGATATATTATAAATTAATCTTTGGAAAAACAACAAAGGGCATATAAGAAATTTTCAACAACTGTTTACTTTTCAATACCAACACCTATCATCCTTTTATAACTACATCATTAAACACATGCCCTAACAACATATACATTTGACAAAAGGCATATTTTGAGAAAATACCCTTCCTTCATTCTTCTGATTGTCATTCAACAGGTGAACATGATTTCCTAGGCTTAAAATGTTTTGCAAATAAAAAGCATATACATATATATAACATGTCATTTTTCAGGGAGTTGTTATTTTGATGGGCAATTGACTAGATAAATAAAAGAACATATATATATTCTAAAAAAAACTTCCAAATAATCAAGGATCAAATAACGAAAGTCCAAATGTGTCAGTGTTCTTTTATCCAATACAACTGCTCATTTCAAGCAAAAGTTTTCAACCAATAAACATGTAACCACCTACAGTAAACAGTCATAAACCACTTAGCAGGTAAATAGCACAGCACCAAAGCTTGAGTTCATAATTTGCAGAACGCTTGAATTCGGAAAACCTGTGGAAGACAGAGAAAACACTTGTTTGAATACATATGCCTTAACTACAACTACCTTAGAACATTTAAGTTGCACTGGGAACGACCTTATGATACTATGCTCCTCATTTTTCACCGAGAAAGTCCCTATTTTCTTTATTGATCATTGCCCCCATAAAGTCTGAGTGAACAGAAGCAAACTTAAATGATAAGTAAGTGTCATAAACATACGAAAGTGTCGCAGGACTCATGAAACTGAGACCTCTGCACTCTTTTAAGTGAATCAGTATATTCATTACAGTGAATCAGGGCTAGAAGCTTATCTGCCGTAGCAGCTATCTTATTCTAATATGCTCACTGAGATTTTAGTTGTTCATAAAAATTCCCTATTACAACTTTTTCATGCTAATAGGTTACTTTCACGGTCATGTCCAGAAAATTATTTTGTGGAATTGCACATCTCCTTGGAACTCTTTGCCGTCACCACGGAACTTAAACTGTCGATTGTTAGACTTTTTTTACAGATGTCAGAGAAAAAAATACTGAAGTGAGTCATTGTCATTGGAAAGATACTTTTTCCTACAGTAAAGTCATTTATGTAGCACAGGCTACCTGCAAAAGGGGTCATTTAGAAATGAGTATGATGATTTTTAGCTGTAGATTATAAGCACCTGAAACTATTTTATAGTCTCAGGTGAGATTTTTCCCGTTAATCTTAACTCTCTTCAAATCTGCTTCATTGCAGAATACGTCTTTTTTATTGAACTGATGCTAATTGTGTACACATGGATTATTATTACGACTTTGAAAGGCATATCAAGGCCTCAACAGCTGCTTGCCTGTGTTCCTGTGGAAATGTCTTTGTTAAATTGTGTGTTATTTCATTTGTTTCTGGCACCAGAATATGATTTTTCTGAATGAATTGGTGTTTTCACGGCATGTTGATCGAGTGATTGAAGTTCTCTCGGGTTTTCCACCAGGTCAGGTCGTTTGCAGTTGACGTTAGGAAGGCTAACTGTGCCATCGTCTTCATCAATTCCCTTGAAGACGGTGGCAGAGTTCACCTTCGAAACATCGGCTGCAAATGGCCTGACCTGGTGGAGAACCCGAGATAACTTCACTCCATGATTTTGCTGTTTCACTGTTTCTTATGGTTCTCACTATTATACTTTCCTAATGGAATAAGATCTTTCTTCTTTCTAAATGATAGGCAATGCCAGACTCCTACATGTATAATAAATAAACTCTATTTACTACTCTCAAAAAATTTTTTATTATACTCATTTTTCACCTTTATGTTGCTTGTTGGAATATAATTTCAATTAATAACTGGTTGGAAATCGTTTGACTATGTGTTCTAAAAATGCTCAGTTACAGTCTTTCTTATTCGATGTTTCCACATAAAGTATCACTTTCCTGCTTCCATTGTTGAATAAGTAATATTTTTTAAAACGTGAATTTTTGTTTTTCATGTAAAATGTATTTATAAAGACTGCAAATGCCATAAAATTACTTAAATACTCTATAGCATAAACAGTTCGGCTTGTAGTGTGAAATTTATGTTTTAAACCAACTGCATGTCACCAGAAAAGTCACATGGTCTCTCAATGACAAAACAATGCCCTCTCTACTGTGCAGCTAGGAGGCTCACTCTACCCATTATAACTCTATGAAAACAATCAAGTTCTTTTGTTTAGTCAAGTATTTGGAATATGTTCAAGTTAACAATTGACAACAGTCATCTCTCTTCTGTTACTAACTGCTATCATTTCTCCAAGAGTACACTCTCAACCATAATGGCAGTTGGTTTTTCTGTTGATTTATCTTTCAAGAGGAACTCGGTATTTTAATAGATTATATTTCTTATTACCCTTGTATATCTTGCTGCTTAAAATCCAGTTACTACTTTAAATTCTATACAAATGTGTTGTATGGTATTGTTTTCTAAGCCATATTCCATGAGCATTTTCATCAACAAAGCCATAACATAGGAATGTGTACTGTTGTACTCCATGAAGACACAGAATAATTGAATGCATATAGGGTACTATGCATGTTTGTATAAAAACTGGTACAAATAAAAACTGATTTTATAATTGTATGAAACACACAAGGAAGAGGAAGTGTGTGTATATGACACCTTTCAATTGAAAAATTTCACTTAAAGGTAAACAATGTTATTTTTGTTACTTAGTATATTTACACAAACAAATTTAACAGCACACATCCAGTTAAAGCAATGACCATTAAAACCGGTCAAGTTCTTTTCAATTTGTTTGTGGAAATATACCAAGTGTCAAAGCTAACATTGCTTATCATGGAATTTCACTAAATGACAGCCTCCTCAGTGAATTTTACCTGCTAAAAATCACTTCGGAAATAATATACATATATCTTTCTTCCACAGTGGATAACAACTGCAGAATCCATAACCACATTTGAAAAAAGAGAACAATTCGTTATATTTACCACTATTTTATAAATAATTTGTTTATTGATACACAAAAGTTTTATATAAGGTATATATAGGTAAACTATGCGCAGTATATACTCGAGTATCGTTTGACCTGGCGTTTAGTACAAACCATCATTTCTCACAATAAAATGCTTATTGTTTCATATCTTTCGTGTACATCGATACCAGTTTTACGTTAACTTGGAATACTTGATTTTCATTATAAGAAGAAACATAACACAACTTAAAAGTCCACAAATTTTATTGAACTGACCGGTTTTGTCAAGCAGTCGACATCATCGGTGGATGTCTGATGATGACGTCGGCTACTCAATGAAACCAGTTGTTTTAATAAAATATGTGGACGGACAAAGTTGTTCTATATTTCTTCATCATGAAGTTCCATAAAATTCAGCTGATACCAATGAATTCATTGAAAACATTTTTCATCTTGAATTAAAAATCAACTTAAATCGAATTAAATCTATTTTACACTGTTTATGGAAGGATATGAATACTGTATCCAACTCCAAACATTGTCATTTTTACTTGTTACTCTTTATTAAAAGAAAAAAAAAATACTTTTGTATATTTCACCTGAGTTATGTTAAATGCAAATGTTGGTAAAGTTTTTAAGCAAAATTTAAACTTCTATGATATGAATTAAGATCTTACGATTTTCTTTCGGCCAACAGAAAAAGAAAGTCTTTGTAGCATAAATATTTCCATCTATACCTCTTTGTGGGTTATAGTTATGAAGGCTAATCTGGAATAGAGTTTTCACACTTCATCTATTTATTTATGTTCAGTAAATCAGTGTCAAAAATCACACTTTACCGAATCATTCATGGTTATTTATGTACAGTAGAGGTCCACTAAAACAAGAGCTGAAAAATGATGAAAAGTCTCTCGTTATAATGCACACTTGTTACAGCCGACGGTCATTTAAATTCACCTCTTACAGCATTTATAGCAGCACCAGAAGTGGGTGAAAATGAGCAATGAAGTACATAGTTGTATCAATCCATCTGTAAATGCATTGAAAATAGATTGTTTCATTAAAAAAAAAATTTTTAATATTGTCACCAAAACTCACGCACACGTAAGTAATTTACGTCAAGCATCGGTGGTATCTTTGGCAACGTTTCATGAACAATCATAGAAAAGGTATGACCTATGGTTAACAATTACGAATCCATAAATAAGAGGAGGTTCAAGAGATTGTCTGTTGTCCTGGGACTACTATTTGTGAGATAAGGTAAGGCCAACACAGTCAAATGAGACCACCGTATGTGATCTCCAACACTTTGAGTTAGAGCCGTGAAAAGTTGATTCCCCCTTTTTTGTTTGCTTCCCCCCCCCCTCTGACTTTGAACTCCCTTTACTTGCTTGTCAATGAAAAGAGGACCTCCTGTTGTTTGACAGTCTCTCCCTACCAGTCTGACCTCCAACTAATACCTTTTCCTGCACTGTCTGCAAGTCTAACTCACCGCTCCATAAGTTCTTTTATTCCGATCGATCGGCTATAGGGACGAAATGGCAGCTCATCGAAACCTATACATTCATGAAAAAAAAGATTACTGGTTCGACCGACAATAATAATATTTTTATAGATATATAAAATTTTATTTTATAGCGAAAATATTTTTATGCTACTCTTAAGAACCATCATCATGACTCATTTAATGTATGCGGACACATGCCTGTGTTGAAGAAGTTTAAAAAATCTACCTTCCAGTCAATTTATGTCCGACTGCCCGGTGTCCAGTGGGAGAATTTTCGTCAGAAACAGGAAAATAAAGACAAGCCACAATAATATGTGATCAAGTACTGTACGAAAAATAGTGCTATAAAAACATTTCATGGATTTAATTACCATTAACCATGCAAACGAACAAAATAGTTGACCCTTTGAAAAAAAAAGCCACTGACCCACTGGATTACAAAATGTGAACAACAAAGAAATCATTTAACTCATGAAAAAAATGAATCAATTGTGGT
>WURS02003166.1:0-12726 GCA_011762765.2 Rhinocypha anisoptera
GGCCATGCTTACTTTGCCGGTAACACGAGGGGGGGCGCCCTTGCCCCCCCCCCACCCCCAGGATAACCTGGTCGGCTAGATATGTTCAGTATCCTATTCTATTACTACAACATGGTTACAGTTTCATACCGCGATTCGCCATCTTATAGTCGTCTCCTGAGCAGATCATTCGATATTCAAATGCCAGGACTGAGCTCATTTTATTAAGAAGAAGTTCTCAAAATAATTTTCTTTTAACATAAGGATCTCATTAAATAGTGACTGGGATCTTCGATTTACCATCACTCTGAACATTCTGAGGAGAGTGACTTTTGAGTGAAGGTATAGAGCGGACTAATTAATAGAATCCATGGTTGATATACTCGAAGGCATTTTTGAAATATTTGGCCCTAAGTCAGAGCAATGAACTCTATCCGGATGAAGAATTATCGCCCCTTTCACTCTATTCAGTTTATTCAACCGACATTTTTGGACTCCGAATAAACAAATAACACAATCATAAGCTGTTCCTATATCCCGGTGACCTCCACCCACTGGGCTACTCGATAGAACAGTAGCTATTTGGCTGTTGTTTGTTATTTGATCTAACAAAACTTGTTATATCCTATCAGTCCTTCCAGACTGGAGTGGACATATGGAAAGGAAATGATTTTTCCGTATATTTCAAATCATTACCTTAGTTTCTAACAAAAAGAAGGTAATTAAATACTAAGTATATTAATAAAAAAACAAAATAACAGTGTTCAATCAGAAGGTCAGTTTGATCTCAAACCTACAGATGTTAATGAAAAAACATTGATTCAAACTATTATATGGCATTTCCTTCAAGCATCTGATCCTGTACATTAACCCCTTAACCGGAGAAACTTGTTGGTGCCATTAACAATCTGAAATATTGCACATACGTGTACCGTTTTATGCGTTAAAAGTATTCCGATTGACCAAAACTAAAGAATTTTTAAAAAGGAATCTTATTCAAACTTGATAAAAACAGGTTTATTTAGCCTATGATTCGACGTAGAATTTTGACGCACTGAAATGGACACGAAAACTTATACAGTAACTATATAGTAGAGTATAGTAGGAGTATATACTTATAAACTTCTCGCTTCCTCCTTAAAAGACCGTTAAATCCATTTTTGGGGGGGGGGGGGAAGAGAGGGATGACTTCCGATAGAGACAGACAAAGGATAAAGGGGAAGAGGCACGCGGATAGAACAGAGGAAAGAGAGAGGCAGAATTAATAGGGTTGACGCCAATAAAAAGAACCAAGAAAAATTATTTGTCCGCCTCCCTCGTTCTCTTGCCCCCGCCCCGCTCTCCGCCTACCAACACTACTCCCCCCATCCCGCCAATCCTGCCTCTATTTCCATTATTTACCTTTTTTACCACCCGAACTTATTTTTCCTTTCCTCCCACCCCTCCTTCTTCCCTCTCACCTCTCTGCCTTCCCTAACGAGGCGTCAAATCAGATCCAGCTCCCTTATAGACACTCAAAATCACCCAGGCCCACCATCTCCACCTCTTTTTCCCACTTTTTCCCCCCGTTCTCCATCTCTCTTTTTAACCCATTTTCTCTCTCTCTCTCTCTCTTTCTTATTTTCTTTGTTTTCTTCTCAATTTCAATTGCCGTGACCGCAACATATTTCCTTCCCAATCCCGCACGAGTCTCCACGCCTCCCCACCCGCGGAATTTCTTTCCCAACTGCCGCCGACACACTGTTATCTCCTAACCATCTCGGCTAATTTGATAGATTTTAAAAGCAAGAAAAAAAATTCAATGAATAATTTGCCAGGATCCCTAATTCCTCTTTCGCGTCGCCCGTACCGATGAGTGAATAACCTGACAATTTGTTTGGATAAAATGAAACTGCGCTGAATTTTTATTCCGGTTTTTCCCATCGAATCAGTCTCACTATTTCGCCTCCGAAATGTCTGACTTGTGAAGAAAGAACGTATCAATAATACCCTCTCAAAGAAGCAAAAATCAAAGATGAATTTTATCTGAAAGTTAATAATCTATAAGAAATATTTATTGTTAAATGCAAGGTAGGGGTAGTCAAAGACCAGAAATTTTAAAACGGAAAGATGCTACGATTTATAGAGCTAAAGGAAGTTGGCCTTAAAATATATATAAGGATTGTACACGTAATAACTATAATGGGAAATGATATTTATGAAAGAAAACGAGCTCGCCGAGATTACAAAGAATACTAAACATGATCAACATGCCATTCTTTGGCCACGCCATGCCATGGCCAGAAAAATAATTAAAGGGCTCGGAGCTATTTCGGTTCTGGTGATAGTTTGCGTGGTCACTTTGATGTTATTACCATTCGATTTCTGCCAACAGGAAACAAATAGTTTCCAGATTTGGCGGTAAATCACTGAGAGTAACACAGGAACTTGAAATATATATAGTTTGATACCTCAGTTTTACATCCTAGAGGTCCGCTAACACCATGTACTACTATCTATCGCAAAAATTTCAGTGCCTGTAGCCCTGTGGGAATACAGAATACACATGATATATTAAAAATAGTATTTTTACCGAGCCTTGATTAAAAAATGGTGGTGCCTTATTTGGCTTTCATTTTTGTTTTCCCTCCACGGGATCTTTTCAAGCTGAATAACTTCCTCTTTTTAGGCAAACCATTGCACTGGGCTCAATAACTAATGGATGGCGTTTCGGAAGAGGGTGAATGAAAGAATCCGAGTCAAACATAAGTATCTCAGAGAAATAAACTAATGGAATGGATGCTGACAACTCGAGGAAAAGTATCGAGAAAGTATGTGTAATAACTTTTAAATGGGTTTCTGAACTCATGGAAACCAAAACCGTGGAATATGCTTCGCGCAACTGAACAGTAGTAGTTTGAGCAATGATTCAAAAGGTTTCTTCTGACAAAATGAGAAGTGCAAGACAAAGGTCAAGAATCGGCATGGAGTTTTGACAAAAAATAAGGTCTTTAAACACAGTGCTAATGTAATAGCAGTATATGCCTAATAACGCCGTTACGGTTCCTAGGTTATCTAAAGCATAAAATAAAGGTAATGAAAAGCATGAAAGAGAAGAAATACTAACGCATTGAGAGATTAGCAATGTCGGACATAGAACGGGGTGGAATGTGGGTTCAGACGAACACTATCAAAGACTGGTATGGTTTAAATATTGATAAAACATGGGTGCCATAATATTTATAAAGGCAAGAAATTCGGAATATTAGTTATATGTAGAACGAGGGAAGACGTGAAAACACCAAAGATCCAAATGTAAAATGTGAAAAGAAAGTTCGACCACATCAGAATGGAGGAGGTCTATTCCTTCCTCTGTGACACTTGATGTTTCCTAGCCAGATCTGGTACCTAGGAAAATTACCGAGTTATATTTTAGCAGATGTTTAGAGGCGTCGCCAGGCCTTGAACTCGGTTCCCCAATGAGTAACCGTAAGTTCTCTAACCACTGAACTAGCACGACATCATGTATTTAAACATACATACAGATTTCAGCTCGGACATTATGCTTAATTTTTCACTTTACGGGAGTAATTTCCATTTATGAGATTGGAATACCTAGATTTATGATAAAAATCACATTTTAATTACTCAAAGACTAAAGGAAGAATATTTCAGACGTGTGTTCATTCAGGCCATTTTGATCTCCAATAGAGTGTACCTCCAACGACACTAGTAATTTAATGAAAAATTTATAAAAATGTTTAATATGATTTTCAATTATTGAGTAATGCTTAAGATTAACCAGGTAAAATCATATGCAAAATAATTTTGGGATTTACATCAAGGAAATAAAAATCCAGATACTAAAAGAAGCTTGAAGGATAGCGAAAAAACTCAATAGGTTTATTTCAAGCGGCCTATAGAAACTTCCTAAGAAATTAGATATTGAGAACCAAAGAGGGCCATCAGTGAAATTCATTAAATTGTAATAGCCATATAATGTGACATGATTCTAGCAAGCCTGAGTTTATATTTTCGTCTAAACTTATTCCAAAATATTCTGGGAATTCAGTGACGGACATTCTGAACGATTTTACTGGGTACGCAAGCAAGAGGTTCTTGCAAACAACGAAATCCGTATCCAAAAATATCTGATTTTTAGTTTTCAAAAGAGAAAAGGGAAAATTCTTCCAGCGATGGAAAAATTGGAGTAAATTGTTATTTCTTTGCGTTCTCTAGCTGTATACGCATATTATTTTAGCGTTAGCGCAGCATTCAAATTTAGCAATTTTAAATTGAAGTTACTCAAATATTTCCTTGCACTGATGTTCATTTAAAAACAGTACCAAAATACAATAAATAGTGACATTAATGACATTAATTTACCATAAAAAACTAAAATCTTCTGGATTAGTGGAAATTCTAGACGTATGAAGTTTCTTAAGTCAAGACTTTACAAAAATAGCCAGGAATTCCCTCACGATTCAACAGGGCTCCTTTAGCACCTAAATTAAGCCAATGGTAAATTAAGCTTGGTAATGAATAAACTCATCTTAAGTACAAAATAAGAGTAAAGTTTCATCCTACACCACCATCAATAATTCTGATAAGAATTACCCCACAAGGGAATTGGTAACTATCATCTTTACGTTTTTTTAAGCGTCAGCGTCATCACAGTTATTTTCAAAAATTGCCATTGCCTCAATAAATTTCGACGCCAATTCCCTGTGAAACTTTTCCCTAGCTTAGTTTAATTTTTCAAAAATGAGCCATCGATCCTCTTTCTCAGTACAATTTTGACAGTACAATCAAGTTATAATGATTTATTGATAGATAATTCGTACTTTATTTTTTTGCCTTTCTCTGTGCCTTTCTAAATTGTTTATTCATATTACAGAGCTAATTTAATTGGTAGCTTTATATTTGGTTTTCGTAGTGTGAGTTTATATCATATTCACAGTTATCCTAAAGTCACATTTTTCTTTTTTTACAGTCCTCAAAATTGATTTCTAGTTAGCCCGGTAGAAGCTCTCGTGAATTAAAAATGTGTGATTTTATTTAGAAAAAGCCTAAACACGTTGACTTTCACAGTCTCACGCAAAATTCTCTTAAAATTTAAACTTTACTCGTCTATGTTGCTTTTCTTGATACATAAATTTTATTTTTGAACAATACACATATATTTTAAAAAGGCTTCCACGGCCGTCATCTTATGAAATTCTTGCTGAACCAAATCAACTGTAACGAATAAGAAGAGGAGAACAGATATGGATAAGAGCCTTGGAAAGTTAGGACAATATTAATGGCAGTAAAGCTGATAAAATGTCAAAAATAAGAGGGAGATACACAGACTTAATGGAATTTCCGGAGGTATAATGGAAAGACAGTGGATTCCACTGCAGCCACTGCATGTAAGACAGCGTGGGGTGCCTATGGCTTCGTATAAGAAATTAAGAAGAAAAGTAGTCAAAATTAAGCCTCTAAACTAGAGAATGATGATGTTAAAAGTAAAAGCTAATCCAAGATAGTTTTAATCCAGGTATATTTCAATGAGTTTGTGATGGAGGTACTGAAGGACACAGAAAAGAAAGAACGTAACAGTGATTGGGGACTACAGTGTTATCGCGGATGAAGAGAGAGATAGAGGAGTGCGGTAGGAGAATAAGGTAAAGGTTTTAAGACATGACCGAGAGAGAAAACAAAGGATAATATAGGAATATGAAAGTCAAATTACCTTATGGTGAGGCAAAGATATATTAATTGAACTATAAATTACTACATTTTTCCCGGAGAAAAAGCGGACTGAACTATTTCGATGCTGATGAAGTGTAAGGTGGAATTCCAAGGATTAAAAAATGTCCAAGGAAGACAGAAATGGAAGATAGAGAACTTTACAGCTATAAAGGGCATATATGTTCATGACGTAGTATAGAGACTCCTAAATTATGGGAATCCAGGTGAAGAAACAGAAAAAACGTTCTTAAATAAGTAATAACGAGAATTAATGAAAAAATATTAGGAAGGGCGAAAACAATAAGAGAATCAGAAAGTCTTGTGTCACGATATTATTATAACGAGGCTAACGAAAAATAAATAACAAAAGATCACTTCGAAATACGGGAAAAGACAGTAGGAGGAGGGAAAGAATTAATTGACGCAAGAGTGGTAAGGCCAAAGAAGACAGGCGAAACAACCAGTAAGGACACTCGGAGAAACGACAGAGATACGGAGAAATGGACACGCTGCACGGTGAAGTTGTTGGGAAATGGAAATCTCTCTCTCCCCACCATCAGAAATAAGTCAATGAAAGCATTAAAAGATAAAAAAAAAGATTCAGAGGATTTTAGGTAGTTGGATTTGTCAAGAAGCGACTGTAATTTCAACTCTCGTGTAAAATATCGTATTTTAGAAAAGAGTACTTGATCGAAGGCCAATTCATCTTCAGGAAAGTCAAATCTCACGATTTAAACACCACAGCGATTAACAGAGTGGGATATGGAACTTCTTCAGGATGAAATCGTCCACTTCTTTGATTTCTAGAAAATATTCAACAGAGTAGATTGATGGGAACTAATAGAAGAACAGGAAGGCTAAGAGGGTCATCCGAAACATGTATGGGTTGACTCGGGCCTGGATGGGTATCGATGGACAAACGAGCAACGGAGGCAGAGATGATCATTGTTACCTGTTGTCAGATAGTTCATATTCAGAGGAAAAGATAAAATGGACAAGATAAACTCATGAATCGTAAATTACAGAGGGGGAAAATCATTGAGTCGATTAAATTCACAGACGACCGGTTCTAGGTAGAACTTGAGCCAACGGACTACAGAATAGCCTAGATCACAAAGTGAGCGTTTCAGGATGAGAAAAATGGTAAAAACATAGGCAATGAGGTTTTCGAGACGTAGGGAGACCAAGTAAAATATAAATTCAGGAGGATATCTTAGAAAATGTAGAATTCATTGTTTATTTCGCTATACTCTAAAGAGAAATTGAGTGGCAGTGACATCAGAATAAATTTGAAGTTAAAGGAAAAATTAAAATTTTAAGAAACAAAACTCAAAATAACTATGAATGGTTCCGACACTTGATCCTTACTGAAGGAAATTGAGTGTATATTGAAGACTTCTGAGATGTGGATTTGACTAATACTGGGGGAAAGTAAAATGAAAGGACAGAAAGACAAATAAATGTCAGACACGATAGGGGATGATGATAATAATAATTAGTGTCTTTATTGGAGCGCGATAGGGACTATGTAGTACCTTCTCCCATCCGACCACTTATCATAAATACAATATTACAATACATAGAGGTAAAGTTTTGACATACAGATTGGACAAAGATGATGCCATAAATGTTAATCGTGTAGAAAGAAATGTACAAATTTGTGGGAAAACGTAAGAATATGTAAAGATACATAAGAAGCTCATATTCTTGATGAAAAGGCCACTGCAGGAAAACACCCAAACACAAGAAGGTAACGTGAAAAACCTGCGTATACCTGATAGGACAGGTACCATGTGTTACAATGATTTGTGCTAGTTTTTATAAAATACAATTAACAGAATAAGGATGAGCAAATTATAGTAAATATACATTCGTACATATACATACACATTGCATACATGAAACATATAAATGTACAGACACACATTAAAACGTGTAGATGTGTACATATATATACATATATGCAAATACATTTATAAATATATATATACGCACACATTTAAGAATTTCTGGGCCACTGACGACATTTTCTGCACGGTAGAAGAGGGAGAGTTAAGAGGTTGGCTAACTTAAATGAGCTAGAAGATGATGACTATAACTCATTTTAAACCAAGAAACAAAAACAAAACAACTAAACAATGAATAAATAAATTTAAAGGAATTATTTATTTATGGAGTGAATATGGTGGGGACGAGCACTGCCGGTGGGACATAGGGGGCCAGATTGTGGTAAACCCCCCTTCGGCGGCCTCCCAACTCTCGCCCTATAACCCATTCACTTCTTTCCCAAAAACGAAGAGATTACTCCTAAATATGAATGAATGAAAATATATAAATAAAGGTGACAAAGAGAGGAATTAACTAAAACCTTTACCTCCTACCGTAATTATACTTATAACCATAATAATATATATGTATACTTAAATGTGACTGCAAAAGATTTCATCACTATTGTATTTCTGCCAAGGGTTTCTTTAATAAATAAAATATAACAATCAATATGGATAATAAATAAGTCTGTCAAAGCAAATACCAACGAACAAAGTAATTTGTTCAACGGGGAGTTATACTTAATACCCATAAATTGTTGCCTCCGACGAAGATAGTATTCAAGAATTGGTGAAAATGGTTTTGCCACGTGACGACGAGCTTCAACGGCTACGTGGAGAAAACCCCGGGTTCAATCTGCAACTGACCGCTACCAATCTGAACCAACAACGAAGCAACCAAAACGATAATCCTGAGCAAGACCCGCATGCAGTTCGTCGTGTCTCTGTGACACTATATCACCCTTTTGGTCAGACAAACCGAGTCTTTGGTTTGCGCAGGCTGAATCTCAGTTTGTGCTTTCGGATATCACAAATGAGGTAACGAAATTCCATTACTTTGCCTCACATTTGGATTTTAGTGTGGCCTGTGAAGTTGAGGGCATCATCACCAGTCCTCCATCTCAAATTCCGAGGCTGCGAACGAACCTTGTCGAACATCTGTCGGCTTCAGAGAAACAGCGCGTTCGTCTAATGCTCTCGGACGTATAACTTGGTGATCGCAAACCTTCTCAATTTTTACGTCTTCTTCGCTTTCTCACTGGTGTGACAGTTTTAAAAGAAAAACTCTTCCTGCTATTGGGGCTTAGGCGATTGCCCTCGCACGTCCAAGGAATCCTGACTGCCCAGACAGAGTTATCCCTGGACAAGCTGTCGGAACTCGCCGGCGGGATCTTCGAGGAGTCACCTCCTTCTCTGGCAGTCCATGCCCTTTCTCCCAACACGAGTAAAACCGACGGACGACAAACTGTTCCTGGCCATCGAGGGTTTGTCAAGACAGGTTGAGGAGCTGTCGGTTTCTTCCCGGTAGTTTTCCCGAGGGTCATGAAGCACGCAACCGTGCATCTCATTGGGACCACGCCTGACCCACCAGTCTTCAGCAAGCCTCGTCGTCTTAACCGCGATAAATTAGTAGTAGCTAAGAAAGAATTCAGGGAGATGTTAGAATTTGGCACTTGCCGTCCTTCCGAAAGTTCTTGGGCATCCCCACTTCACCTGGGTAAGAAGGGAAAGGATGGATGGCGTACTTGCGAAGACTTTGCTCCGTTAAATGCACGCACCATCCCCGACCAATATCCTGTCCGGTGCATTCATGATTTCTCTGTTAGTTTAGACGCCTGTTCAATGTTCTCGACGATTTACCTTAAGAAAGCGAATCAACAAACACCAGTCACCTAGATGATTTTTGGAAGGCAGCTATAACAACTCCAGTCGGATTTATTGAACCTTCACTTTTGGTCTGAGGAATGTTGGTCAAACTTTTCAACGGTTCATCGCCGAGGAAACTCCATCATAGTAGACTTACGGCCGTATTCATAAATCCATTAGTATACTACTAAAGCCTTTTGCGATGCTTTTATCAACTATATTTTGATTCTTTTCTCGATTCCACGAAGAAAATGTACAACACCTTATTTTGAAAATGTACGCGCCTTACTTCTCCGTCTATCTGATAATGGTATGGGTCTAAACCCATCCAAATGTGTCTTCGGCCAATTGGAGGTTAGATTTTTGGGATGCATCGTTAGTTTTTCTGGCGTTTGACCTCCAGAAGAGCGAGTAAAGGAAAGCAGAGTTCCCCTTAGAGAATGCTCAGGTTTGCGTCGCTTTATTGTAATGATTGATTTCTACCGCCGATTCTTGCTGCATGTACCGGAATACACAGCCCCACTGCACGAATAAATTAGCGCTCCCAAATCAAAAAGTCGTCAATCAGTTCCATGGATTCCGGAATTAAAGGTTGAATTTCAAGCTTGTAAAGATAGCTTTTCTTCTGTCATATTATTATATCATCCACACAACGAGTTACCTCTAAGGCTTTTCGCCGATGATTCCAGTCGATCAGTTGATGCTTCTTTACAACAGTATGTAAACAACTAGTGGAAACCGT
The DNA here is from genome assembly GCA_011762765.2 of Rhinocypha anisoptera. Classification (NCBI taxonomy): domain Eukaryota; kingdom Metazoa; phylum Arthropoda; class Insecta; order Odonata; family Chlorocyphidae; genus Rhinocypha; species Rhinocypha anisoptera. The sequence goes on from WURS02003166.1 coordinate 10,129, forward strand.
TAGCTTTCTTTTAGAAAAAAATTGTCAGAAAAAGGAAACAAAATGGCCAGCTTACTACGGAGAACTTCTTGCAATTTGTTTGTCTGTGCAGCAATTTCGACATAATTTGGATGGTTGTCCGTTCACAATTGACACTAATCAAAAACCTTTGATTTATACCTTCCAGAGAATCAGATAAGAATTACACCGTCCAACTTAATCAAATTTCGTTTGTTCCACAGTTTTCAACTGACATTCGGTATATAAAGGGTGCTGATAACATTGCTGTTGGCTCTTCCACACATCGAAGCAACCTCATCAAGTTCATACTACTAAGCTCTCTCAGTCTCAAAGAAGCAAGCGGAGAAGCTTTCGGGTTTAATTACAAGTGGGCCCTCGCTACTGCGACGAATCTACGGGAAAACTTCAACCCTACGTTACTCCCCAGTTTTGGCGACCAATTTTCGATCACATCCACCCTTTAAATTATCCAAGTGCAAGAATCGCTAGAAAAATGGTAGGTGACCATTTTGTTTGGCATTCTACTCACGAGGATTGCCACCTTTGGTGTCGTAATTGTGTTCCTTGCCAACACTCAAAAGTTCATCGACATGTCAAATTGCCGGTGTGAATCTTTTTTACTTCTTCCAATAGGGTTTCTCACATACTTGCTGATATAATTGAATTGCCATTTGATAGTTCCTACCGTTATTGCCTTACTGTAATCGATCGATACACACAATGGTGTGAAGGTCAACCCATACAATGCATTACTGCAGAAGTAACTACTGCAGCCTTGTTAACATGTTAGATTTACCGATTTGGTTACCCAAAAAAATCATGGATGATCGAGGGACTCAATTCACTTCATATCTTTTTAGAAATGTGGCAAAGAGGTTTGGCATAGAGGTGTCACACGCAACTAGTTTTCAACCTCAGGCAAACGGTATGGCATAGAGGCTCACCGTCAGCTAAAAACTGTGCTTATGGCTCAGGGGGCATTTTGGTTAGAAGCTCTTCTCCTATTTTACTAGGAATAAATTACTCATTTAAAGAAGAGATCAATATTTCTCCAGCAAAAATATTTTATGCAGAACCCCGAAATAATTATTTCAACTTCTGACAATATAGACGATTCAGGTAGTTTCTTATCACGACTTAGAAAGCTAACATCTCAGTTACGTCCTCCAGCTTTTTAGACACTAAAAACCAGAATGATTTATTTTTAAAGACATGTCAAGTTGCAGTCATGCATTTTTACGTGAAGGTCCTAGTCGCAAATAGCTGAACCCATCTTATACGGCTCCACATGAAATTACTTCACGAGATGAAAAAACGGTTACGCTGAAGAAAGGGAGAAGAGTTTTCATTTCAAGTTACAATTCAATTCAATTCAATGAAGGTTTCAGTCAACCGAACTAAACCGACATTGTTCCATGGAATAAAAATTCGATAAAATTCAACTCAACCACTACGAAAGATGAAGGGCACACATGCGACCTCTTACTTTCAACGCGACCTCTCACATTCAACACTTACGTACCTCTGAGGCGCTTGCAACGAGGTCCGGTATATGAGTTTGACTCCCAGATTTTTACAAATCTTAGTAATCGCTACTCCGGGTTGGGTGGGGTTGTGTGACGGCCAAATATTTCATCGTTATTGTGTTGTTGCCAAAGGTTTGTTTAATAAATAAAATGCAACAATTTGGAGATAAATAATTGCTATAAAAGCAGAAACAGCGACCTTGAAGGCAGGGAAAAGCTGAAAAAGAAGAAGAACAATGTGGAGATAATAAAGAAATCGGTCGACCAACGAACAAAATAATTTGTACAACGAGAAGTTATAATTATATTAATGCCCCTAAACACATATGTATGTATATATCACATATATATTCACAGTAAAAACGGTGAGAGGCGGAGTTTGTCTAAGGTGGAAACCTGTCCAAGGCGGAAATATCGAAATTGAGTCGCAAAATGATCATATTTTTCTCAAGAAAGACCCTCAGTAAGGCTAGAACTGCGAGACGCGAAAGAAAAGCGGTATGCCTTACTTTTTGTGTCACAACTAGAAGACTCTGAAAACGGAGAGAAAACTTCAAACTTATGGATATGTTTCGGGTAGTCTGTCTGGTTAGACTTTTGATTCGCTTAGCGATCAATCACCACATGCCTACGGAAATTCCTTTTGTTTGCAACATCTTTGGTGTCTAGTGGATTAGTGACCAGAGCCGTGAAAAGGAATTACCAAAGGCAACCCCGGACCGCGTGTTTCCTCGAGGAGAGGGGGACCAAAGCCTGAAATTACACCCTTGCGACGTTGTCTATTACCAAAAATTAACTTTTGATCTGGTATGAAAAATTATGTTGCATTGCAACTCTTCTGGGATCTCCAACCGGGTAAGTGTGGAAAAATAAGGTTCCGACGTTTCAACAGCCGACTCGGCCATCGTCATCAGGGAAACTGGTTGGAGACCCGAGAACCAGGTTTTTAAAATGTAGTTATTCGAAGAAAAAAATTAAAACCTCTCAAGGTAAAAACAGGATTAAATCAATCTCTATACTACCATAAAGTAATACTCTATGATACTACCTAAACAACCACAGTGATCAACCC
>WURS02003176.1:0-61302 GCA_011762765.2 Rhinocypha anisoptera
AAGAGTGTGATTGTAAGAGAGAGAAAAACTGAAAACTCGGAGAGGGAGAGCTGTAAGACGACACCCTACACTAGTCCCCACTCATCGCGCTGAGAAGTTTGCTTGCTCGTTATAGTTGTGCTCTCTGTATGTAAGATATCATGTCTTACAAGTGAATGAACATACATACACGAGCCAAGTAATAACAAGTAATAATAACAAGTAACAAGTAACAAGTAATAACAAGTAATAATAATAACAAGTAATAATAATAATAACAAGTAATAATAATAATAATAACAAGTAATAATAATAATAATAAGTAATAATAATAACGAGCCAAGTAATAATAAAAAGTAAATAAATAAAAATAACAAGTAACGAGCCATGTAATAAAATATAAAAAATATAAAAACTTGGCGAATTAACACTGTAATTGGTTAATGTTATCAGAGACTTATTTGTTGCAATTTTAAGTAATTTAAAATAAAGTTTTTATTATACATTATAATAATGATGAAAACTTGATTGCAAACAAATTGCAAATACTTCTTGTGTTGATTCATTTCAAGAATATTGCAAATGCCCGGTTCACGATGGGATAGGCGGCAATGTGTGCCTTATCTCATAGCTAGCTAGATTGCCCTTCATTGTCTGGTGCATCTCTAGCCGCATCTAGTTTACATCTGGGTAGCAGTGTGATGTTGTCATTCGCCAGCGCACACTCCAAGTGTCAACATCACACAAGAGCAATGGCAGTGGAGCTCAACAGCGAACTGCGCTCTACAAACGCGAGGTTGTCGGCAGTGATCGGAATAGCACTTCTACTCACCGTCTACAGTCTCTACGTAGAGGTGCAACATGATCACGATGAAACATACGTTGCTTTGTGCGACATTAACCGTGCGATCAGCTGCTCCACCGCATTCAACTCATCTTTCGGCAAAGGCTTTGGCTTTCTTCCCCGGGAACTCGCCTTCCGAAACCCGATTTTTGGTCTCATTTTCTACTCGTTACAATTATCTCTAGTACTCACAACTCGTTCCAAACTTTTTGCATTGTTTTTAGTGATTTCGTCTTTGATTTCAAATCTTATGTCCTTATACCTGGCCATTATTTTGTTTAGCGTTTTGAAAGTCGCTTGTTTGGTTTGCATGTCAATCTACGTTGTCAACTTTTTTATGCTACTATACTGCATTCGCCGCTATAAATTGATTGTCAAACGAGTCGATTTCAAAAGAAAAAACAATTAAAGTGAAATTGTAATTTTGCTATTATAGCTTAAATAAAAGTGATATGTTTTCTTGTTACCATGAATTTTATTCCTAGCCCCAGTTTTTGTTGTGAACTTTTTTTCAATAAAATCGATTGCACTTTTATGGATAGCAATGAATTAAATTATTTTCAAGTGACACTAACTTTTAATCAAAGTGCCGCATATGGCAACTTTACAATATAAGGCAAAACCTTTTAACTTATGCATTTTATATATTTACTTTTTTGTTTCATAATTTAAGTATTTTTATAAAATTAAGAGAACAAATTAGAAGTATGGGCTACTAATCACCTGAGAAGTAGCAACAAATGAAAGTGAGTTTGACGTTGTCTATGGAAGCACTCGCGCAGGCAGACTTGCATTGTACAGAAGCTGGTGCAGTGGGAGAGCTCTAGAGTGGGCGAGAGTCGGCACGACGTGGATCACTTCTGGAACACTGGCAAGGCCGCGAGGCCACCCGAATATTCTCGATGCCACTCACTGGACGCATCTGGTGGTGCTACGCACTGATCGTCGGGTTTACCTTTCTGGTGTATAGCAACTCGCTGCAATGCGAATTCACATTCGATGATAACTCGGCGGTGGTTCTGAACCGGCATGTGCACACCAACGAGACCAGCTGGTTCTCGGTGTTTCACGTTGACTACTGGGGCACGCCGATCAAGTCGGAACACAGTCACAAGTCGTACCGTCCGGTAACTCTCTTCACATTTCGGCTCAACTTCTTGCTCTTCGGTCTGGATCCCTTTGGGTACCACCTGGTCAATGTTGTTCTTCACATCACCGTCAGCTTGATTTGCTTTAAATTCTTACTGAACATATTAAACAATGATCTTTGTCCCGCACTCATCTCTACTCTCTTCTTTGCTCTTCATCCACTGAAAACGGAGGCAGTGAGTGGAATTGTTGGACGAGCCGAACTCTTATCAACCTTCTTCATATTGATCTCACTTTTCTGCTACTTAGACTCAGCTTTTATAAGCTTTGCAATCTATGTGATTTTGGCTACCTTTTCAAAGGAGCAAGGACTAACCATTCCATGTATTTGCATTGCCTTAGAATTGACTCGAATGCTCATTACCTTTCATACTCTACGATCTTACCCCTTCTTGTTAAAGATGATGAAGATATGGAAAGACGGTGCTTTTATTCGGATCACTTTGCTCATTCTCTACACGGCAACGCTGTCGGCACTTCGTTTCTATCTCATGGGTGGTTCACTACCAGTATTCACCAAGTTTGACAATCCAGCTTCGTTTGAGGATAGTCCCACTCGACAATTGACCTACAACTACCTTCTGCCATTGAACGCTATGTTGATGCTCTACCCACTCTCGCTGTGTGCAGATTGGACGATGAACTCCATTCCACTGGTTCACCACATTGATGACCCTCGCAATGGTTGGACTGTTCTGTTTTACACGGTGCTTTGCTTGTTGTCACTGCGAGCCTTCAATCAAGCACGATCCATTACCAAGTTAGGCAAGAATGAAGTCTACAATGCTCATAGTAGTCTGGCGTTTGCGCTCATTATTACTGTGATTCCATTTATTCCGGCCTCTAATCTCTTTTTTCCGGTTGGTTTTGTTATTGCTGAACGAGTCCTCTACACTCCTAGCATTGGCTATTCGTTACTTTTGGCTATTGGTCTCAAACAACTACTGCAAAATATTCATTTTAAAACGGTAAATTGAAAGTTTGAAGATTTTAACTATTCTAACAATGGTTACGTTTTGCAGGTTCGATTTCTACTTTATTTATGTGCTCTGGTTATGCTCATTTCACTTGGCCTTCGAACATATTATCGCAACTTTGACTGGCACAATGATTTGACTTTGTTTCAGTCGGGATTGAAAGTTAACCCTAATAACGCAAAACTATACAACAATATTGGACACTTTTATGAACGCCACCACCAGTACTCTGAGGCAATTGAATATTTTAAGAAAGCTGCTCAGATTGACTCTGAAGACCTCGGATCCGAGTTGAACATTGCTCGTGCTCTCATTCATATGGAACGAATTGCAGAGGCAGAACAGTTACTGTGGAGCATAAAACCTCGGGTGCGCGATTCAGCCATCAGAAATCGCATTGTTCCTCACTACCTTAACATTTGGATTAACCTGGCTCGCGTGATCAGCATGAATGACTCTCGACTCATCGAGGCGGAGAATGTAAGTTCTGAGTTACACAGATTAATCGTATAATTGTATAATCGTATATTTGTATATCGTCTATTAACTATTTTTTATTATTTATGTTTTCTCATTAGTTATACCTTGAAGTGATCTCCATCAGACACGACTTTATCGATGCATACATCAATCTAGGCGAAATCTACATACGCAAAACGTTGTATCACCAAGCAATCGACATCTACAAACGAGCACTTGCTCATGCCGAGTACAAGCATGATCCTAAAGTGGCAGATCTACACTATAACATTGGCATTGCTAAGTCTTTGCAACTCGAGAATTATGCAAAGGATGAAGTGACTGAAAAGCATGCTGTCTATGAAGAGATAGCTCAGAGCTTTGTTCAAGCTATCGAAATCAATTCGGATCACAAAGAAGCTATTATCAATCTGGCCATTTTAGTTCAGAAGCCTGACTGGTCTCAGTCTAGTCAACTTTATTACCGCAACCAGGCATTGAATGCACTAAAATCTTATTCGAAGAATCAAGAACATGAGATGTTTCAATTTAACATTGCTATTACATTACTTGATCTTGGTGGCCCTAGTAATCGATTAGAGGCGATTAATTATTTGAAAAGAGCTGTAGAACTTAAGCCAGACTTTCGCAGTGCTCTCTACAATCTTGCCTTACTTTACTACGACTTCAAGGACTACAATTCTTCGCTGCTCTACCTGAATCAAACCACGACATATCATGCCAACTACACTAAAGCACTGCTATTGATGGCCGATATCTATGCTCGACTTGGCAAAATGAACCTAACCGAAAAGGTAAATAACTTTTTATTGTTGATTGCTTTGCGTTTTTCAACTTGACTCACTTATGATTGTGGGTTCTAGATCTACACAACAGTTCTTGAGCACGAAAGTGAGAACTATGAAGCGCTTCACAATTTGTGCCTCATTTATCATAAGACCCAACAGCAGTCGAAAATGGAAAGGTGCGCATTGAAGTTTAACACTTACCAAACTATGTGATAACTATCCATTCTAATCACTTGTGTCTTTCTTTATTGTAAACTATTGTTTGCTTATATTTGTTATATTCTTTATTATTCTTTCTTATTATTTTGTTTAAATTGACTCACCGGCAGAATTTGAGACTTCATTTAAAAGAGATTTCAATTGTTTGATATACTTAATGGTCATTCTGAAAGATTAGTGGTCATTACACAGCAATTGTAATGAATGCAAAGGTACTTGCCTAAGTGCTTCAATTTTGGAGATACGTTTGCCGTGTTGCTTAGCAAACGGCAACCTCTGGCGGAGAGCGTCGAAGGCACGGTTCATGTCACGCATCCTGGTACGCTCACGCACACACGCGTTCTTGCGTTGTTCTTCCTTGCTTAAAGAACTTCCTGTTCTCAGGCTCGCCTTGTTGGCCTTGCGATTAGCACGCATTAGGCGGCCTCTCTCTGGGCTAAACAAGCGCGAACTTCTCGGTAAGCTTTCACTCTCTTCCAGAAACGATGTGTTGGAAAGGATGGTAAGATTCTCAAGCCAGGGATTGCGGTAACCATTTGGGGGCGAGTTGTAGAAAGGAACGTTACTCGTCAACGACCAGTTGTATTCGGACAAGCTAGGCAAGGCATAATTTGGCGGGTAGAAGTGAACCAATGCCGCCGAGGGCTCTTCTCTGTCAGCCACAACGATAACTCAATCAATCAATGACACTCAGTTTAAAGAAAAATCGGCGATTCTGTCTCTAGCAACCTTAACAACGTTTTTTAAGAAAAAAATTTAGAGTATTTAAATAATTACCTGAAAACTGTTTACAAATATTATTTTATTTCTTTTAATTGTTAAATGTTGTGATTTGAATTCTTAACCGATTCGAAGCTAACTTTCTGTGTCATGATTCGAATTTTGTTCATTAATCTTCGAATTCTAATTCGAAACTTTTCCAATTCTCACAATTCGATTCGAATTTTTTGCATATCCCTTCGAATTATGATAACTCGAGTTTCACCTCGGCGGCTTTGCCGCAGTTTTTACAAAACGCCGCTTTAGTGCTCGCCCTCTTGTAAAAATTATTATCTTTTTATTTGTAAAATGTTGGATTTGGATAGAATAAGATTTACGGGTTTGAATTAAGTATTATATAGAAACCTGTACCACATCCTTTATGAATGAGATGTTGGTATAAAGTCAAACCATAACATCGCACCCAAACTGTAAATTGTAGCTCCGAACTGCTATCTTGATTTTAGTAAAAATTCTAATTGGTTTTGGTTTTTATCATCTACTTATTATAATTATCGACTCAATATACCCGTGCTCGTTTTATAGTGGGGATGGTTTCCCCGAATCCCGGAACAGACATAACTTTCATAATTGGACTGTGTTTGTAATAATTAATTGTTTGCTTGTCAAGTGAGCATTACTAGAGTGGTGAAGCACGAAGCAGTGGAAGTTATGCTGAGAAAGCTCGCTGCATGCGTACGCTGAGGCGCGATGGTTTCCTCGAGAAAATGTCCCAGTGCCTACCTGTGAGCATATTCAGTGTTAAAGGAGGCAGTGTCGCCAGTCATCACTGGCCTCACTTCATTCATCTGCTCTGCCGGACCACTGCACGGATGATGCATTGTGGTACTTGCCGCATCCAGCCAGGCGCACTCACTCGAGTTGCTAATGTCCATTGGGCTGGCCATTCTTCTTAAATTAGCTCCCATGTTGTCGTCTTTTGTTGCAGCTCTACCCGACAGCTGCGTTTCTTTCTTCTCGCCTGCATCTCGATAACGGACCAGAGCGTTATTAGCGCCAACGGTGCGCGCCCTCGCAGTCATCACTTTCGGAGCAGTTCAGCTCGATTGATGCACACTTAACTACACTCACCGTTGAGCAGTTGGAAGCATGAGGACCAGAACGGAATTTGACAAGGCGTTGCCCACGGTGAGGCTTGCTGCCAAGTGCTACCAACACTTTCTCTTTCACCGTCCAGTGTGGACATCGTTCCTAGTAATAGATGCACTCTTCAACAACAAAGAATTTAGACACTTTCTAATTTTACCCAGTTAAAATGAATTGGAGAACCATTTGACACGAGCACACAACAGACTACTGACTGGTAACCTGCTCGAATCGGCTAGTCAGGGTGATTCACTATCACACCATCTCGAGTTGGCCGGGGAGGCTGGTCCGTGTGCCACAAGTCACAGGTGTTCACTGCAGTAGCATTCATTGCCACTAATTAGGGTCTATACATTTACTGATTGACATCAGATTTGGTTTCAGTTTCCCAGTAATATCATCAACAGCTGTTCATGCAAAAGTAATCTACTTGTCAGGTTATCCCATAAACTAAGTTTATCGTTTAACCGATCTCTATGCGTTTGTTTTCGTGTTAATTTATAAAATAATAATGTCATATATTTGGGTGCTGGCACAAGATATAACTGCTATCAAGTCTATAATAAGCAAACTATTTGATTGAACTATTTGTTCGAGAAATTGCAACGGTAAGATGTGGTTATCTGAAGCACTTTGAACATATTTGATTCAGGCAATTTCTCAATTGTCTATCATCATTTGTCGTTGCGATGGCGATAATTTAAGCTAATAGTAAACTGTGTACAGCATCTTTTGTTTATATCTAAAAACAGAGTCCAATTGGCAATTTTCTTTTCATTTCATACTTGTTATATGCTATATTGCAGTGCATCACAAACTAGTTTATCATATATTCATATTAGTGCTAGACAAAAATGAATTTCAATTTATGCAAACGTATTCTCAAATCAGATAATCTAAAATTATAAACAACAGGAAATACGATTGCTGGTGTTTAAAATGAGTTATCTCTAACTGGTTGTTGGAAAGTAGCACATTCCACATTCACTTTCGCATACTTTAGGTGTGAAAGTGAATTAAGGCAAGTTCACTTTAAGCACAATCCAAGATAGTGGGGAAAGTGAACAAAAGGTGGATTATCGGAATCGGTGCTTTATCGTAGTTTTATTCAGAACTAAAGCTGGTGATGTATGAGTGGCTTTTCATCACTGATGGTGGTCATCAATTGACTAGGTGGACAAAGCTAGAGGTCGCTTGTTTTGCTCACCAGTTCAACACTATGAATGAACCTATTCCCACCAACACCAACTGTCCCAATTCACGAGTTTCTCTGCTCTCTGAACAACAACAACAACGGAAATCATTAAAAAATTTATTGGTTCTATTTGAAAAAACACAAATACAATTGAAATAATAAATTATCAATGACACAATTATACAGAAAACGTCGAGCAAGAAGACTTGTCAGCGCAATTAGCGGACATTCACAAAATTGAAGTTATAAAAATGAAAACGGTAAAAGAAAAATACATAAGAGACTGACGGAAAAGACAAGTCAGTGATATGAGAGGGAGTGGCATCGGGTGCGAGCCGTACTCCATGCTCTAGTGAGGTGACAAAGGGAGTACTGTACACACGGAGGGATGCGATGAGGCATGAACACGAGGTAACTTGGACAGATGGTTTGGCGAGGGTGAGTTATCACTTGTGGTCCTAGACGTAGCTATGATCACGAGCTGAGCTGGCACTGGTGCACTATGATTGTGCTTTGCTGCTCGCTGATGTTGCTGAGGACTCAGATGAGGAGGGAGAGGAGGAGGAGGAAGTGGTAATGGTGATGATTGGAATTGACTTGTTCTCACTCACTGACTTCACCACGGTTGGCTTCACCACTGACTCCGAGGTGGCTTTGTCTTCTGACGATGTGTCTGCAGCTATGATTGCTATTCGGAACTCGGTATTACCGCTCTTTAACTGATCAGACTCTCTTGTCTTACTTGCATAATTATTGTTGTTTCCATAATAATCTGGATCGGTAATTTTGATTTGATTTGTTGCGTATGTCTTGCTGAAAGGATTCTTGTCATGATTGTACTCACTTTTGTAGTTGTCTGAAGAACTCTCGTAAGGAGAGTTGTCGTAGGAATTGCTTGGATTGTAGTTATTATTATTACTGCTTGATGGCCCACGATAGCGCGATTCTTGGTCGGAGTTGTAGTCGTAATTCTTGTTGCCGATGGTGAGGAAGATAGCCTTGGGTGAATCGCCTCCCGAACCACTAGTACTCGTGCTAGAACCTGAGGCGGCGTAATCTCCACCGCCATATCCGCCACCACTCGATCCGCCGTATCCACCTCCACCATTGTTGTATCCACCGCTACTAGATCCGCCATATCCACCGCCACCGTACCCACCACCCCCACCGCTTGACCCGTCGTATCCGCTTCCACCACCGCTTGATCCGTCATATCCTCCGCCATCACTGTCATATCCGCCGCTGTAACCACCACTTGATCCGCCATATCCACTTCCACCACCGCTGTATCCGCCACCACCACCGCTTGATCCGCCATATCCACCTCCTCCACCGCCGTATCCACCTCCTCCGCTGCTTGATTCGCCATATCCACTACCCCCATATCCGCCTCCACCACCGCTTGATCCGCCATATCCTCCTCCACCACCGCCGTATCCGCCTCCTCCACCGCCTGATCCGCCATATCCACCACCGCTGTATCCCCCACCGCTTGATCCGCCATATCCACCACCGCTATATCCGCCACCGCTTGATCCGCCATATCCACCTCCACCACCGCCGTATCCGCCTCCACCACCGCTATTACCAATACCGCCATAGTCTAGAATAATATACAAATTCGCATTGCAACTGGACAAAGTTACATATGTTGGGAAAAACTTACCACCACTATAACCACCACCGCCTCGCGTGTAAGGCATGCCATAACTGCTGTAGTCATCGTCGAATTTGTACTCTCCCGGACCGACGTAGTCGCCTTTGCTACCACCACCACCTCCACCACCTGATCCATACTTTCCGTGTCCACCTCCAGAATAGCCACCGCCGTTATCTCCAAATGAACCATAATCTGAGCCACCACCGCTGTAGACTGACATATCTTCGGACATGTCTGATTTATAATCGTCACCTCCTCCATAATCGTCATCATAACCTAAGAAAGATTGTCTATTTAGATTTTATTTCATGTTGGAATTTGACTAATATTTATTTTACGGTAACCTAAATCGAAAATTGGATGAGGAAAGAAAGTTTATTGAGATTCGGGTTACGGTTTTCGAACTGAGCGGAACTCTTCGGGTTTTATAAGACATTGTTTACTATTGAATCTGCGTTGAGCTAAAAATGAAGCAAATTGCTCTTACCTCCATATCCATATCCACCTCCGTCGCCGCCATACCCACCCTGATAGTTATCATAGGAGTACTCGTACTTGGGGTAATCGTAAGTTTCTCCTATTTTAAATCTTGATGTGTTTGAATTAGTTTTCATAAAGTTAGCAAAGTGATAGCAAAACACTTACTGGAAGGGCATAGGAATCGGGATTGGCAAGATTCCTGAATGATTCAAATAAAAGTCGTTTATAAATAGAAAGGTTGAGATTAGAGAATCGAGTTAGGGCCTCTACATACCAAAACGAGGTTTCATCTTTTTTTTCGCCAACAGGGCCAGCAAAGCCAACTTTGGCAGCTTTTTCTTGAGTATTTTGAAAAGCATTTTTTTACTAGCAAAACTTTGTTGAACATGATTCTGGAGTAACAACTGCACTAGGACTAGAAGAAGCAAATAAGGTGCCTTCTTGGCAAGCCACAACATCTTGGCTACTCTCAATGAGTTGGGGTCAGTGATGATCTAGTGAGTGATGGTTCACGATCACGATAAGAAAAGTGGTACGAATACAATCGATTGGTCACCAGTCGGCATGGTGGGCACAACGGTGGGTCAGAGAAGACAAGGTGGGCACCATCAAACACTGACACGGCACGATTGCAAAGTAGTGCGACACTCACTTCACGCTACGAGATGCACGACGACAATAACTCGATCTCACTGGTGGTCACACTGACCAGCGGTATCGATCGAGCCAAGCTTTATAGTGAAGAAGATCGCATAGCGGTGCGTTTCATCCAACTCGAGCTGCTCTACAAGTGCTCACCATTCGGCCTAGTGTTTTGGCGTGAATCAGATTTGTCGGCAGGGATTCTCTCCAGTGCCGCGCAACCCGAAAACAAATGATGAGCTGAGCATTGTGCCCGTCCTCATCGCGCCCACTGCTCTCCTCCACAAGGTAGAGCACGCGTGCGGTGGGCTAATAAAAGTGTTGCTTTCCGTCCGTCCAGCCGGACAGCGAAAGTGGAGACAGTTGGACAAGCGAAAGAGAAAGCAAACTGTAAGCGATAGATTGTCGGTGTGCTAATTCGAGGATGGCAGCACCAGAGTAAAGTAAGTCAACCACAAGACAATTCTAATTCGACAAAACGATGCTTCACCATGCCTCATTGTGACGCTGGTTGGTAGTAGTGGTCATGTCGAGCAAACGGGGCTGCCCACCTGTTGATTGAGATGAATGCCCGATGAGACCGACGCACCAAGGTGTGTGAAGATTTGTCTCACCATTAGACATTTCCTTTCTCGTTGAATTCTAATCTTTATTCATATTTGATGACCTATGCCCAACACTACAACAACCAATATCTAGATACTAGATATGTGAATGTTTTCTTTGTTTTAAGCTATCCTATCTCAACAGAGACCAGGGGAGAGTAGGATTCAACCATTGCAATAATGCGGTAGTGATTCGCAATGATAACAAGACTGCTTCATTCTAACATTCTGCTTCATTCTTATTATTTAAATAGCTTCAATTTTTTACCCTACATATAAACTTAGCTAATACAAATGTAGTATAAGATACTACTTCAAATTAATTCTTTGGTCTTGAAGATATCAGAAGTGAATGGGAGGTTCACCACTTACTACATGAGTCATGATTTATGAGTAAAGTTCGACTCAGATGTAGAGATTCACGAGAGTGATAGCGAAATCGATGTCCTTTGTGGCAGAGATGCTCGTGCCACTTGTTACAAGACTCATAGGATGGTGTGCAGTGCGTCGACACAATCGAAGGCGTCTACCACGCCACTTCATTGTGGGCTCCTGTTTCTAAGGTTGGAATTTATTTTTAAAACAAAATCATATACATTGCTATACCATGGTACCGACTCCGGCAATTGTATGTCATCATAACAAATGAACAAAGCTTATTTTTAATTCAATTTAAAACATAATTAAAACAACGGGTTTGTTTGCAAATTAAAATTCAGCGAAAACAAATTGTCTTTTGAAGAAGTTTGTGTATACTTCTAAGCTAAAAATAAATTGCCGGATTAGGGAAAAAGGATGAACTACTGGAGAATTGGGCCAAACTTGAATCCGGATGTGATCCGATGTGGATCAATTGACTCGCAATTCAATTACATTTTGCCTAATCGCAGTTGAATAAGGTACAAGCATGTAATCTACATGCGTGCAATATGCAAATTTAAAGCTGACTAGTCACGTGCTTTAATATTCCTAAAAATTTTCTCATATTACTCAATCGATTCGGGTTAGTAGAGGAGAGATTCATTTAAATAAATAATACTGCGAATTAAACATACTAGTTCTAGCCACGAGTTTGACCATACTTATTCTTCACTAGATCGGAGATCTAGGTCGACTTTTGTGATGAGCGTATCGAATAGTATCAATAACAATGTCAATGTTCACTACTGATCAGGGGTGAAATTTTACGATTGCTTTAAAACAATGTGAACTCGAAGGGCGACTCGATCTAGACAGTATTAGAGACTTATCATCGTTTATTTCTACTATAACTGTTACTTAAAAAGTGCGTAAAGAGCAAACATAAATAGCGCAGTTTATTTATTGATCCTTCGCAGCTATTTTTTATAGTGCATACACTGCAGAGTCTTTGCATAGCCGACATTCGTTCACAGACATGATGCGAGAGTATCTGCTATAGTGGGAAGAGAGTGGTGATCTAAATGCAAATGGAGTGTGCGCGCTGGCACACAGTGTCACGTTGCTACAATGGCACTTTGTTGCATCGTCGCAGACCTGGTTGAAATTTGCTAGGCGAAACAATATGGTGGTTGGATGGTGTGGTTTCCGTGCTCACCGATCGGTGGTGCAAATTAATTTTCCCTCTTGGGCTTCACTTTAAAGTGGAGCACACGATACCGGCGCCGCTGATCGAGTACCGTGATGAAGTGGACTCGGTGTGATTGAGCTTGCAGCCCATCTATCTTCACCTCAAACAATGATCGTCAATTGAATCGATCATCGTGTCCAGCACAGATGTCCACCGGCAATCGCCAGTAACTCACTGCAAATAGCCAATCCATCCGGGAGCATATCGAGCAAATCTTTGAACAAAGGAATGATCAATTTAGTAACAAGTTTCCATAGAAAAAACAAGACTGGCGGATTGTTCATCTTGATTAGGGTAAATTCGAGTGGCACAACCCTTGGCACTAGATTTAAATTGTGACTCTATTGTGGTATCTCAATCTTGCCATAATAATTATAAAAAATGGTCATAAAAACAAATCAAGTGGCTTAATTCATTTGAAAATAATACTCACCGTGATCAAGCCATATCGTTGCTGGGATCACTCTGCTACCGATCGCGATCGTTCAGCGATGAGAAACTTTATGGGGAAGCACGCTCGATGTCTCTGTTTTTTGAGTAATTGCTGCGGGCTAGTTTAGTGACCAGAGAAGAGCACTTTCTGTCCAAATGTATCTGTTCTCAGAGGCCAACAATGTATGCTCGTCCATTCAAAATAGCAATTTGGCGAGATGTGCCACTGGCCAACAATTAACCCGATGCATTTCAAATCAGATTGCGTAGGATAGACATAAATCTAAACTGCCGGATTTGCATTTTAAAATAAAAATAAAAAATAAACTAAAACTATCATCGGACTGCTAATTAATAATATTGCTATATTCAAATCTTGCGATGGCACGCATGATGTCTGGATAGCAATGGAACACGAACAGAGGCAAAGTCCAATTACTAGTGCAATGAGCCATGCAATGCATCGTTTGATTATTGTCCTCTTGTCGCATCTTCATCTGCTCGACGAAGAACTACAGGCCATCACTTAAAACAATGCTCATGACGATTCCCAATCACGACTCTCTAACTGACTTAATCTGGTCAGACATCGAAAAAAGCCATTGATCGCTACAAACATCCGCAAAATTAGAGTTATCACGCGGCAACAATGCGCGAGACTTATCGGTAAATTAAATCTTAATCTTGATCGTCTTCCCCACACATCATCGTCGTAATTTACATGGAATGAAGGCTCGAACACTGCTAACCGAGTCAGAGACACGCCACATTCGTGATACCAACCGGGTGGCGAATTGATTTGGTCTGCTAGTAGCATAGACTACCCAAGCCATAAAGATATTACGAGCATGCAAGTGAGAGTGATCAAGCTAGAGCAAGGAAACCAACAAGACAGTCAGCAAGCTACGCTAATTGTTAGAGATGTGATAGCGAGCACGACTCGAGCTATCGTGTCCAAGCAAGCTTCAAAATAGTTTCACTAGCGGCGACAATCCACTTGTCTACTCAAGTTGGTCACAGCATCCCAATTATCATCCATTGTCCCGAGTGCGTACGAACGTGCACCTTTCACTGTCATTTGCTAAGCAGTATTAGTGGTAGCACACGGAAGTCGTGTAATGCTCCTGGTGGTAAGATGAGTCTTTCGTCACCTAAATAGATTCTGCTAGCTAAAACCATTTATGACAACGGAAACGCTCAGATGCGATGCAACGCAATTGGCGTGCTTCTCATTACACATCAAACCATTAAGCCCAGTGATCACACTCAAGTGCTCTTCTCTAACGGCCTTCAATCATCTCTTTGCAAATGTCGCTATAAATCGTCTAATGCAGACAATCCCTTTATATAGTATATAAATTATATATATACGATATAATTCAAGTTCGATATTTTGTTGTACAAAAATATTATAATAAAGTGCCAATATTTAAGCGAAATAACCGTAGTAAACAAACGAAAATTACCCGGAAACAAAAGCAATTGATTAGCACTAACGTCTCACACACAACAATGCATTTCCAACTGGTGATCGATTCAGTTAGCCAGCTGGTGCCATAGTGCCTCCCATCTTAGTCCAGTGATCAACTCGAAGAACTAATTAAGGTAGTGAGTGAGAAGGAGTAAGGGAAAGAAAGAGAAAGTTTATCCTCGAGTTTGTACAAATAGATCTAATGTCCTAATTGAGGAACTGATTAGCTAGGGAATGCGTCCGACACACCACACGCACTCACGCCATTCGGTGCGCTATGGAGAAATTAGAAACCGTTCTCATCTTCATCCATATTATTAATAATAAATAATACAGTGAAACAGAACAATCCGGGCAGTGGGAGCGGTGTGTGTGGAGAAAACAAGGGAGTCCAGTGCACACCGGCAAAGTGCGCCACTCACGGGCCAGCTGATCGGTGAAAGCGCAAAGCACAATGCAAAATAGACTCATACATCACCGACGGCACCACCTGATGCCATCGCGCCACACGTCTCAAAAGTGGAAATAAGGATGTTACATCGGATTAGCCACACGGGTAGGACACCAAAGCACAGCTCGCACTATTGTGCGGGCTCTAAATGCGAGCGCGATAAGATCACAACTGGCACTATCGAATGATCTCAAGCTTGGCCAACCATGGTAGCTCGAACTGTTCGTCTTCTCAGTGCACCATCGGCATCATCTGCAAACAAGCCTTGTCCCTTGACTATCATTAGATATCACTCTAGGATATTCAATATGCACATTAGGCCAAATATGCATCAGCATCAGCACTTTTCAGCAAAAGACGATTTCTTAAACCAATTCTTAACTAGTTTTATTAACCCCTTTGCAGTGTTGCCTTATATGGAACACACCATTTTCTCATCGAATAAAGCCTTATTTGTCATTAGTCAGTAAGTATTTTAATTAGAATTTAAAATGAGCTCGCTCATTTGTGCCCAATTATCAGTGCATCAAGTATTTTTAATTACTCAAATTTTTATATTGTGAGTTTGAATAGAATATTTGGTTTTGACTTTCTATTTGTTAATAGAAATCGTCAATAACAAAAACAATTGAATCATATAAACTTGGGAATAACACAGTTAACTCTGTAAATGGTTTCAAGAGTCGGTAAAAATTGATGGCAGAATTTTGATTAATTT
This sequence comes from Rhinocypha anisoptera, assembly GCA_011762765.2. Taxonomy (NCBI): domain Eukaryota; kingdom Metazoa; phylum Arthropoda; class Insecta; order Odonata; family Chlorocyphidae; genus Rhinocypha; species Rhinocypha anisoptera. Next base: position 15,566 of record WURS02003176.1, read on the forward strand.
GATTTGATTGACATTTAAAACAAATACCTCCTGTTGGTGCGTTGTAGAGATTATTGGAAAATAAAATGTCAGTTTCACTTTGACTTGTCACATGAAGAACCAAAAATAAAGCTGTTGTTCATCTTTATAGAGGTGCCGACTACTTTTCAAAGAAAAAGAAAATATGAGATTCACAAACAGTTTTCAACGAGAATGACGAAAATGAAACAGCGAGTGTGCCATCTGGTGGGGACACTGAACAACTTAAACCTGAGCTGCAGCTGGCTCTAGTTTAGATGCAAGAAACTTGGTGAGGTCAATACCAGTGAGAGCTTTGACCGAGGGTGGCAACTGCGCGATCACACTGCTTACTCCATCAACCAAGTTCTTCTGCTCTCCCACCGAGTTGATCACTATTTCCGATGTCTTTGCCAGCGGCATCGAGACTGATCTAGCGTACTCGGGCAACATTTCCAACATCTGCCACAAAATGGCAGCATCGTTGTACTCTGATAATGCTTGTGCCTTTAACTTCATAGCCTCAGCCTCGGCGTTGCCAAGCATTGCGACCTTTTTGGCCTATTAAAAAGGTATTTATTAAACAATCGAGAACCTTATGGAAACTTGACTTACCTCTGCTTCTTTGATCAACTTAATCTTTGCTGCTTCAGCTTCTGCAAGGGAAATTGTAGCGTTTCGTTTTCCTAAAGCCTCGATGGAGAGCTTATAGGCCTCGGCTTCGGTAGGCAGTCGGACGTTGGTTTGGAGATCTTTCTCTTTGCGCAGAATCTCGTGTTCTTCAATCTCGATTAGTTTTCTTCTTTCGACCAATTCAACCATTTTCTGTTCACTTCGAATCATTTGTTGGAGCTTAGTTGACTGCAACTCATATGCCAACTCAGTTTCAGCTTTTTGCGTGTTTACCTTTTAAAAACCAAAATTATTAAGCAAAATGAGTATTTACTCAAGTGTATTTTACCTCAGTATCGAATAGCGACTTTTGAAGCTTAAAGTTTCGTTTGGAATCTTCTATTTTGGCATTTGAATCATACTTGACATCCATCGATTCCTTGGTGCACAAAGCTTCCTTGATACCAGCATCTCGTTCAGCCAATGACACTCCCATTTGAGCGTCTCGCTTCACCTCAGCAATGCGACCTCGTCCCAGAGAAGCCAAATACTCTACGGTGTCGTAGATGTCCTTGATAGTAAAACTAACAACCTGGTACAAAAAATACAGTGTTACACAATTTCAAAACTCTTAAGTAATGTCTGTGTAGTTTCTGTATCTGAATACTTTCAGGTCTAACTTGTGCAAAACATCGTGTGTAATTAAGGTTGGGTTTTAGATTGAATTTTGTACACTTGTCTGTACCTCAATGCCCATCTTTCCCACGTCTGGTGTAGCGACTTCGCGAACCATGTGAGCAAACTTGTCTCGGTCTCGGTAGATTTCCTCAACGGACAGCGTTCCTAAAGCAAGGTAAATGAGAAAAGTGCAGTGACAAACTAGACATTGCTTACCGAGAATCGCTCGCAAATGTCCTTCTAGAGTTTCCTGCAGCACACTCTTGATCTGTTTAATACTCATACCTAAGAATTGCTCAGCTGCCAATTGTAGGAACTCCTTCTGAGTCATGATCTTGCATTGAGCCACACCAGTGACACAAAGTGGCACGCCTTGAGCCGTCTCCACACCCTCACACTTGGGGTTGAGAGAGAAGACCTCAAGCGAAAGTGCCTGTACATCGTTGACCGCATACCAGACCCAAGCCCAGCTGCCAATTATCATCTTCTTTCTGGTTCCTCCACAACATCCTCCTGAAATGATGAGTGCTTCGTTTGGACCAACAGTGTGGATGTTTCCCATCGTCGGAATTATTTCGTTCTCGGGTGAAGTCAACAACCAGTATATGAACACAAGCACCCAATGGATGTTTGCTTTATTATTAGAAACAGCTTTCTCAACTCTCCTGCTTTGCTGCAACGCCTTCCTATCCGCACTGGCAACGGGAAATCGATTCTGGTCGCTGGAATTAGGTCGACGCGCAGCCGCTACTGTTACATGCGGAGACGATATTTGGTGCGAAATACGGCTATGGTGGTTGCTATGTAGGAGCAAGTTCAACCAAGGCAAGGCGCCCAATTACACTCTCGCACCGGTGATTGGAATCTTCACTGTGTGACGAGGAACATCACCAACACGGTGTGCACAGTATTGTCGGGGAACAGCTCTACGCACCTAACCACTACTGGCTAACAAAAGGGCCCAAAGGCTCACCAAGCACAGATGGCTCACCGCACACGCGCAACACGTAGCTTTGCTGTACACACCACTGTTCCGTGCTACGCCAGTTTTACCCCCAGTAAGTATTACCCCATACCGCAGTGGCGCGCACCTTTACATTTGACAGAGCCTCTTACCCACGACCACATGACGTGACGCCCAACATATGTTACGCTCATTTTGGACAGACTGGACATTTTTGAAATAATATCCGAAATAAAACTTCTAGCTTAACCAAAACCTAACCATAATTTTACAAAACATTTAAAAACTATATTGACTATCCGGAACAGTACATTTAGTTATTCTAACCTAATCCAAGCATGCAAACTAACCTTTGGGAAAAACAGAAAATGTGCTTTAAATGTCCAGTCTATCCAAAAGTACCGTAAAATATATACTATAGTCACGTGAATTACTCGACCAAGGACAGTTGAATTAAACTGTATTATTGACTGCAAGTCACCTATCAACGTCTCACTCATGCAATGGTAGTGATGATTTCAGTATATTTGTTGCGAGATTGGTTGTCGCGAATCAGCATCAGGTAGACAATGGCCAGAAAAGAGAGAGCTAGTTCGGTTATTGTAGCATCCATGTCTGGGTAAGAGAGGAGTGCGGTGATGGTCATCACCACGGCGTACACTGCCAACAAAACTTCGTTTCTCTTACGTGTTCCTGCTCAACGCAACTCAAAGTTAATCAAGTTCAACTCAAAACTAACTCTACAAACCGATAATTCCGAGAACACCTGTTAATATCATTAACAGTGACTCGATGTCCAAGTAAAGCATCAACACAAAGAGGTTGAATACAGGATGTCGGCCTTCGATGAACTCTCCCTGATAGGAGTCTTTTTCTTTAATTAATAAGAAAATGGCATCGGAGATGATCAGTGCATTAGAAAGCAAAAGCAACCACTTGATTATTCCTTTGGGTAGCGTGTTAAACAAGTAATGTAAATTAAAGTAAACTTCTTGGGACAACGAATTACGCATCTTGTTGCTTTTGCTCACTATTGGGTGTTGTCAATGCTCACTTCTCAGTGCACGACCAGTGGTATACTTTGTTTCATTGTGATAGCATACTTCTCGACCCACTGCGTTGGCTACTTCTATCTAATCGCAAATATTTGCTATACTGTGATAAATTTCCAGCAAGCAAAAAGACGATAGTATTTCATTCGATTTATTAGTTTGGCCACAACTGCATTTTGGTAAAATGGAGTGTTGATTCAGATGGCTTCCATGTCTTTATATTCGTTTGGTGTGGCTTATATATTATCAAAAATAGACAATTTGATTTGTGAACACAATGTACAGTGAATGTATAGTAGAATGCGAAGGGTTGAAGAAGGATCGCTATGGGCCATAGAGTGCTTCGTTGCGCAATCGACGCATCATGGCACAGTAGGTGAAGGAACACGCAATTACACCAATCAGAGTGAGATAGTGACCGATATCGCCAACGTTAAGCACGATTGCGGTCACCAAATAGCAGGTGAGGGCGACACCAAATATCAAGGTAAAGTAGAAAAAGTAGCAGCAAATGGAGATCAAACCGAAGATTGAAAGACCCACCACGATGATACAACTGATTTGCTGGAGGTCAGTGGTAGTCGCATCACGTTCGAAGTGACGTGGAAACACCCACGGTGCTACCGACAGTGCCATCGTCAATACTAGAGCAAGGATGAGCGACCAACGAAGTATGGAAAACCAGGAGCTCAGTTGAGCCATGTTGGCAGTGGAAGTATGGTCAGTGTCACCGATGTAAACTTGACTCACGCCATGTGAGTGTTCGCACCGGCGATGAGTGAATCACAGAACTGACGTCAAACAGATGACACCGCTGGAGGGGGCACCGGCTCAAATGCTGTGTGACTTGATCGCTCACCGCTGCAACATTGTCTCGACAATTTCATCTCCACTGATCCTCGGTGTCAATTCCTCTGCGGGTTTTCATTATTTTTAGTCTCTTGCCTACTTAGCGTTTAGTATAGTCTCGCAAAGTTCAATAGCAATAATAACAAGGGAGAACGAGCTGAAGCGAAGCTACTTGTACAACCAGGGCGGTTCAGAACAACGTCTAAAATTAAACAAGAAGGAAGCGAGAATATATCGAGGCTTGGCTAGTCAGGCCATTCTGTTCGCGGTTAGCGGTGTTGAGCAAAGAGAAAGAAAGAGTGTGGAAGAGCTCCAGTAGAGCTAGAGTATGACCGAAAGGACACCACTTACTAGACTCGACATGATATAACCTACTGTCAGCTTGTCCACAACTTTCCTTTGGAATTTCTCTAGTAAATTAGCTTTGTTTATACTGACGTTATGTGTGTTATTGCATCACTGTGTTATTTGTTGGATCTCAGTGGTTGAGGCGCAGGTCTAGAATAGGTTACTGGGGTGGCTCTGTGGGCAGTGCAAGCCAATGCGTATCATGTATACGTCCTTTCTTGCTAAGCAAACAGAGAGAAAGTGATCACAGTTCAGGATCAGGTTGAACCACTCGATGAGCCACTCGCGCGCCAGAATCTATTCACACTCATTCAAGGAGCGACAGTAAAGCAAAAAAGTTGCACAACAGTGGTGTGGAGGTTGGTGTGGCCAGAGTGCCACTATCATGCTTGATCAGATCATGCTTGTCGCCTTGCCACCAAGACATTGCCAGCAATGCTTGGGTGCCACTAGTCGAGTCTCACTGTGGACACTCTTCACTCTTGCCTCTACGCGATGATGCTTTTGTATATCTTCACACCACAAGAGCAACATTGATCACTTTTTATCGACAATTGACAACTTACAAGCTATGTTGGCTTTACTATTTCCTAGTGAAACCTAATCAAACTATGCCATTCGATTCAGTGTTAAGCAAAGCGCGAGTCAGTGTCAGTGTTGATGGTTGCAATGGATTGATGACAATCGAATTGCTCATCAACGATTGCTTTGTTTTAAAAGGCACTCCAGAGTGACATCGGAAGAACGGCACTCCGGCGGTGCCGAGTGCAACAGTGCGATCATCGAGTGGTGCTATCACTTCGAGGTACTGTCGTCTTCCTGTCTCGCACGCTTGTCTTCATCGATTGCAGCCGCGCCTCAGTGCTCTCTCCTTTCAGCTCGACCCCTTCTTTGGCATTCTGAATTCTTGTCTCATAGTTTGATTTGATTATTTACATTAACCAAAGAAAGTGGCTTGGTTATTTCTAAACAATTCCCTTTTTGTCCTGCTTACCATCACTATCGTTGATGTCGGCTACACTTTCACTATTTAGCAAAGTTATGCTCAGCAACTTTGAAGTGCTTCTTATGCATTGAGATTGAATTGTGAGATAAATTGAAGAGTGGCGCCAAGTGAGACACAATGCCCAACAGTGGTGGCTGGAACAAAAAGCGTCAAATCGGGCTGTTGGCACTGTACTTCGCATTTCTGACTCGATGCGCTTGGGCTAGTGAGTCAACCGGTGTCAACCATGAAGTGGCTGGCTTTGTACACATCTCGGACCGAAACATTACTACTCTCAACAATCGTAATCTCACTATCATTTGCTATGCTGACCTGAGCAACCGCACTGAGTTGGAACTTTCTTTTTCCACTGATGCCAGAATGGTGCTAACTTTTATGTCCAAACCACGCGAAGCTAAGCCTTTGCACCAGATGCAAAGTTTTCTTCATTGTCTCGATCCGAATCGAAAAAATTGTCTGGCAGAATTTAACTTTGATATTTCTTGCCTTGAAGATCAAATGAATCAGAGCTATATTCGAGCGGCTAGTAGCTACCGGGTGGAGGCTGCTTGCCAAGTAGACGATTCCAACTTGTGCTCCCGTCAGTGGATGGTCCAACATCCACTAGACTGCTACGATTTAGGCCAAGTTACCGTTGTGAGTGGTAAGATCAACAAACCATTTTCACGCTAGTATTCCCAATGATTTATGGTAGACTGTTGAGTTTACCGAGTTATGACTACAGTGAGGCACGTTTCGAAGATCTATATTGTAACTTGAACGTTAATAGTGAATTAGTTTTGAAAATTGTAAATAATATTGAGTTGTAGATATTTAGAGATAGTAATAGATAGATTGACCTTAGATGTTATAATGGATGGTGCATGTTTAAACAACTATTTGGCTACAGTTTACTTGATGGCAGATGATGAGCGACTATTAACATTAGAAATATTGGCAGCACCCAAACTGGGCGAGAGATGTGTCTACGGGTCGGAAAAACAAGCACTGGAGTGTGGTTACCACCAAGTGTGCAGCACCATGTATGGCATCTGCATGTGCGAATCGAACTATGTGGCCCGTAATCGTCGGTGCCAACCACTGCACCGAGAAGAGTCCTGGTCCGCCACTGATCGAGCTGAACTCCTTGAACGCTCTAGTTCATCTTCTGTCAACTCTCTCAACACAGAATCCGTGGACCCAAGTGGAGACGAAGAGATAGAAGAGTCTGATGTAAAGCTAGCTGGCTCAAACAACACCTTTAAGGCGATTGTCATCTTTCTCCTAGTGGTCGCTATATTACTTTGCATCGCCTTGGGCATAGTCATCATCTGGAGGTATTTGAATGAGATTGCTTGATGTTTTTTGCTTTGCTTACCTCGGCGTGATCTCATGCTTTACCCCACTAACCAACCATTTCTTGTCTTTGCTTGTCCAGAGCTGACAAAGTGTTCAAATGATTTTGTTTGTTACTCTCAATCTGTCTCGATAACATGCAACCACACACGTGTTGACTAAAGTGCAACACTCAAAGTGACTCGGTCAATCATCTTCTGGTCGAGTTGAGCCTTTAGCGTCACTGTCTGTCTGTTCTCTCAGTGTCTCACTTAATGTGCTGCTAAAGGAGATGCTAGACTCGATCAAGCCCAATAATTGATTGTTTGCCCCTGTCACTATACTCGCTGGCACCCAGTCGACACTATCGGCGGCTTTTAGAAGACATGAATAACGGCAGCGGTAGTTAATGGAGACGTTGTCATTTCTTATTCATTACTGCCACGCTTGTCATCATCACCTCCTCTATCCAGTGAGCCACTCAGCATCCCTCACTCGCCATTGAAGCATCAAACATCTGCCCGCCAGCCAGCCAACCATTGCCATTGTTTGCATTCACACTCTAGTATCGAACATTATTAGTGGTATAAATTGGATAATGTTTTAGTTGGAAGAGACCACTTTAGTTCCTAGTTGCATATCTCTTTATTATTACTTACCAAGGTTATATTTATTTTATTGTTGCAAATATCATAATTTATTATACATCTAATATATTTATAATATTGTTGCTTTGTTTACTCAATAAAAAAATTGATGAGCCCAAATGGATTATGCTTCTAGGGTGATGTGGGTGTTGATTCACAGTTGGGCACGCAATATTCACTCAGCTCGTTGTCGTCTTCCAAGTGAGGATTTGAGTGCGGCTCGTGATAGCCCGCTGAACCATTGGCCGGAAGTGAATGCATCGGTGCCGGCTCGGAATTCACTTGCTTCTGCTTGACAAACGTCACCATCTGCTCCCCTCCATGTTCTACATCTACTACACTTTGCTCCTCCGCTTGTCTCAACCTACTCGTTTCAATAGGACCGTAAAGAAGAACATATTTAGCAGGTTTATTATTGTAAATATAAAAGTTTTGTGGCTTACGAAGTAGTCTCGGTAGTTAGTACAGACTCGTGCCGATTGATCCACAACTCTTTGCTTTGAGTCTGACTCTGTAACTGTCGTTCATATTCTTTCTTGACGTTTAAAGTTTGTCGAATGATGTAAGCAATGAGGACACTTAGCACAACAATGACGGAGAGTAGAATGATAGTAACTTGCACATAGATGGACATTCTGGAAAGAAGCAACTCCGCGTTGGTATACCGTGCACTGCTCGATGCTAGTGACACACACCAAACAAGACGAATCGTACTTATCGCGTGTGAACTTCTGATAACCAACTTCTAATCTAATAGAGTTGAGCAATGGGGCACTTGTTTAACATGATCATTGATATAAGCACAATCGTATACTCTGTAAGCTACAAGTAAACATCGCTTAGATAAGTTAGTTTTGTTTTATTAGGAATTCTTACAATTTAAAAAATATATCACATTTATTAGACGAAAAAATGCATAAAAATATGCGCAAATAAAAAAAAGATCATCGATGGCAATTAAGACAAAGAAAGAAAAAAATCAGTGACCAGAACAAACAAAGACCAGATTATTTAATGTTAGCATCATCGATGATGTCATAGATGGATCTGGTACTCTGACCAATCTTAGAGTTGGCTTGTGAGAGTTGATTGTCGTAGACTTCCATGGGATAAAGCTCTTGGCATTGGACCTGCGACGAGGCGGATGACTTGACCGAGCCACACGAGCTGATATTGTCTTCATTGTCTCCCTCAAAGGGGGAGCGCGTTGCATTCCGGAAGTTGATTCTGTCATGCATGTTGCTCCACGCGATATTATCGGTGCAACTTTTGAAAGCTGTTAACAAATCACACACGTCAAGTACGATTCAAGCAACCACTCAAATGCCAACCTCCATACTGCTGCTGTCCTTCTGCAAAAGGCTCAAATTGCATGTTGCCTTCCATGTTCAGTCGACGTTCCTTGATAATTTTTCTCGATATTTTAGAAAACAGATAAAGTTTGCGGATGTAAAGTAGGACAATAATCAGAAATGCATTGGAAAGGTTGGCCAGAACTGTCGGCATTGAATCTCCCTTAAGTGGATCTAACGAGGAAATAGAATAAAATATCTCCACCATGCATAAGTGAACTTACATATTGAACAATAGAGAAGCCAGGTGAACCAGATAAGTGCAGTTGATGCTGTACACGCGAGGATCCATCTCGACTCGCCATTGTCCACAGTTTTGACTGTGAAGAAGAGAATGCAAACAAAGAGTGCAGCTAGTAGTGCCATTGGAAAAATGACTTGGGGTTGAGACAAGACGAACTCGTGGCCATTGATCAAATTGCATCTCGGATAGGCTTCGTTGGTCAACACAGAACGCTTGGCGTAGTGTACTGTGACCAACATGATTACCACCTCGAGCACAACAAATACAAGTGACAATGATATTTGTGCCATTGGGGAGTTGTACTTTAGTGTTTTGGTTGTCTTCTTCAACAGTATATGGCACCAGTAGTTGTAAACTTTAACAAAAAAGCCACTCAAGATAATGCAATATGCAAATGGTAATCCTAAAAAGGATAAGTTGTTAATTAATTAATAACTTTTCTTTACACTTACCAATATGTCTAATCCAACACATGGTGAAAGTGGTTGGTAAAAGATAAGCAAAATTGATTAGGAATGCAACAAAAAGGCCAAACAAAATTTGATAACCAATAATGGTAGTTCCCAGTGCAACCGGAAAGATGAGTATAAAGTAAAGAACACAAATGAGAACCATGATCAATCCAAGGGTTGATAAAATTGAAGCCGTAATGCTCCACGTTCGGTTGAGATTAAGACTGCCGGTTAGTGGAGATTGAATTGAATCTGCAAGTATAAGGACAATATAACAACAAAAGACAATCATAATAAATCTATATTAAAACCTGAAAAAAGAAGATTGGTACTCTTGTTTCGGCTTTGTAGCAGTTGAGTTGTGCAAAAGTCACATCTGTTGCGACATGAGGTTACTAGATGCAAAGAATGGCCCATCAAACGAGTGACATTGATCATGTTCATCGAATTGAAAATATTTAATATTCTACTAGAGTTGGTCAAAACTTCCACTTCGTAAAAACCATCTGCACTGTTGATTTTTGTGTCACTTAACCTGAGATTTTGGTTCAATCCATCAATAATATTGTTCTTGAGTTCGTTCCTTAAGTGATAATTGTAAAAACACAAGTCATCCACTTGGCCATTGGACCCATTGTTGCATTTATTAAATGCAAAGGAAGAGATGGAGTTTCCTAGGACTAGAAAGAAAAGTTAATACTTGATAAAACATATGATGATGTAATATTGCAATTACCTTGGACAATGTTCATTAATTGTTTGATCTCTTTCCCGTTGACTAATGCCTTGCGTGCGTATTTCCGGTCGAAACATTTTGCATCGAGTTGTTTGTTGTTGACAAAGCAGTGGAACTTGCGTTGCCAATACTCATGAAGCCAACCGCTGAGCATTCGACCCTGTAACTTCTCATTATGTATATCAAGATAAGTCGAAACCTTATCAAGAGTAGATGAAGTTTCCATGTTATCATTTGAATCTTCCTTGGAAAGTCTTTTCAAAACAATCGAATTAGCAACGTCCTTTTTAAAGTTTTTCTGTGCATGTATTAAAGCTGTTTTTAAATTTTTATCGCCAATCCAGATAAACCTAAGAAAATGAGAAGAATGATAATGAAAGATGTGCATGTGTTAAAACAATAAAAATATACCTTTCGAGCAAGTTCTTTTCGGAATATTTGATCAAAAATTCATTTATATCGGAGCTTGTAAGAAAAACGATCACGTGAGTATCTAATTTATTTGCAAAATCATTCCATTCGCGTTGGAAGTTTGATCTGGCAATATCGTTGATAGTCACTTGAAATGTCTGATCAATGCAAATGTTGTTCTTGTTGGATTCAAAAGTAAAATAATTCTTACTAAATTCATTACTGTAGACAAGATTAACTGTATGCCATTTCATTTTAGAGCAAAAGTCTACAACAGAGCGCGAGCTAAGCATTTGATTGTTCTTCCGGTTCAACTCGTTATTTTCATTAAAAAAGAAACTACTTCTATCTTCGGACTTTCCATGGTAAAAATGATAGATAAAGGGGTTATAGTCACTTAAGAGTTTAAGAAACTCATTGCTGGTTTGGTGCTCCAAATGATTACTTGGAGAAGAAAGAGTAATCACAGATACTATTTTTGGAATTAAGTTGTAATCTGAGGAAAGACTTTGTAGAGTTTCCTTGCCAAAAGCACAGTTATCGATGACCAATGCATTGAGTTGAATTGGCGAGTGTTGATTGACACCATCCAAGGCCGAGTGGAAAGCCATCAACTTTTCGAACATTTCTAAAATTAATAATTTTTAAAAATAAATAAAGAAAACCATTCTAGTGTGTCGATAATATATTTAAAAATATAAATGTTACCTGGATTGATGAGTCCACATGTCTTGTTGTGTAAATTGTGCTCGGAGTGGTGCAAGGGTAGAGTGACTGCAATAGTTGCTTGTGCACGCTCTGATGGTATTAAAAGCATCGAATGTTTCTGACTGGATACTTTGAGTTTATCGCACTTGTTTTGGTCTTGACAGACTGAGATAAAGCGCTGTAGGACGATTGTAGTTCCGTTATTCAAAGCATACTTGCTCTTGGCACTGTCCATAATCAATCCACGCTCAAGGTCAAAGCGACCCACCGGCATCCATTGAGCAGAATATAAATTAAAAATATTAACATGACCCGTTATATAGTTTGACTTGGGTCCAAAATAGATTTGGCTGCTATCGAGTCCTGCAAACGCATCTTGTCGAATCATTTCACGCTCGAGTCGAGATATCTGGTCAAGATGACTATGAAAGTTGTTGCACAATCCGTTGAAATTGTTAGGACATAGCTGCTGACGAATCAACTCAAGACCGTGTGCCAAAGCAAAAACTGAGTTGATCACATTAGTGGTCTGTGGGTTAACTGTCACATTCTTCTGCTTAAGACTGCCATGAGTTTTGTAGCAACCAAAACCTTCACACTGATAAACTTTTTCATATAACTGAGTAAACCATGGATTTTTAGCGTTGCTCTGAAGAGACAAGCCTAAAAAGTAATCTTTAAATTCGGGAATAATCCTCTTGACTTGTCCTATGCTGATGGCATTTATATTATTGCGAGCAAATTGTGTTAACACTTCTTGCGATTCCATACAGATATAGACAATTTCATGTGACTCAAGTCGTTTCTCATTTTCCAACATTGAATTAAATAATAGAAAATTCTTCAAATTTTCCGGTGATAAAAACACTATAATTACTTTAGAACCAATTTGTGCAAATGAATTTAAATTATTGACATTGTTGTGCATGTTGTTCTTGTTAAATAATTCTGTAACTGCAATTTTAATGTCCATACTTGATGCTTTGGTTTGAAAGTAGCTGAAAGCATCTAAATAGCGGTAAGACATAAGAGAATCGTTTTCATACAACACTGAGACAAAACTCCATGAAAATTTCTTTAAGATGCTTAGAATGGCGTCAACATAAAGACTGTTTGGCTGAGAGAAGCTTAAAAATTGTGAATAATGCGTTGGATCATTATATTTTGATTCGCGTGCCTCTAGCGATATCACAGATAGCTTTGTTGGATTGGTTAAGTCAAGAATTGAGTCGATAATCTTGGTATTGCTTCCGTCCACAACAAAGCCAAGCACGGATTCGGAAGGTGGAATTTGTACCTTAAAGTCTCCAAGTAAAAGAGAGTTGCTCAAAAAGTTGGACACATCCCGATAGATCTTTTGATAAGAAGAGCATGTGTCAAAGACAAGTGCACCAAGGTGTACACCAGGCAAGATACTCGGGTCGTTATTAATCAAATCTATAGCCCAGAGGAAAGCTTCTGCATTCTGCACCTTATCCAAATTAGTTTGATTCTTTTCACAAGTAAATGGGTTTTGTGACGAATGAGAGTGAATGTCGAAAATACCACTCAGCATTAGGTTGTCCCAAGAAGGCATGTAAATAAACTCGGGCGTCTGTGGCTCACATTGGTTACATTTTTTTAGATTTACGCAGTCAGATACGATAAACTCGGTTTCATTATACTCCTTTTGACCATTGACCAGACCATTGTATTTGTAAAACATGTAGCGAACGTTTTGGTTTCTCTCTAGAGTATGAGTGTTGTGGTTGTAGAGTGCAACGGTGTCGAAGCGGAAGAGGCCGTTGGTGAAGTCATGCTTAAAATTCAACAACTCAATGTCACGCGCCGACGAGCCGTCCGGTAGAAACTCAAAAATATCAAAATTGTCGTTCTTAAATCGCTTGTCCAGTTCTGAGTCAATTCTCATTGAGCGCGTGTTTAGAATAAATTTTAAAAGCTTCTGGTGAAAATCCGACGAAAGCATCTCGTTGCAGATTCCCTTCTCATTTGAACAAGTCTCGTTGCGCATGCGTGCAAATCCTATAAAGTAAGCACGTGAGTAAAATAAACAAAACAATAAGCAGCAAATTACCTCCAACAATGGCTAATATTGCTTGCATCGTGTTTGCGGTAATGGTCTTATCAAAGGAGTTGATGGCTTGCAAACACTGTGCTCCATTTGGACCGCACTGTTGTATGAATTTGTACAACAATTGATCCTTCCTAGGATTAGCTATCATTTCCATAAAGTGGTTATCAAAATGACTAATGCTTCCGATTGATTCACGTATAAAAATTGACCCTAAATACTGCTCTTCAAATCCGTGAATTACTTCAAGATTTTGATCTCTTAAGAGCACAAAATGCAGATTTTCGTTAACTTCATGACCGTATTTAAGTGCCGATTGATAATGGGACATGAGCTTAGCGGTGGTCAGATAGTTGGTGAGTAAAACTACCACGCTGGCTCCATTTTGATAGTTTCCCCAGAGCTTGGAAAGTGTGAGATTAAAGTTGGAGACATGCTCCACTGAGGCGAAGCATATCTTCTCATGCGCCGCCAGTTCAGCAAAGTAGTGAAGCATGCTGGTCGAGACAAGATCTTCGTGATCTACCACTACCGACACGTATCGCCAGTCAAAGTACTTGAGTTGTGCCACCAGAGCTCGAACTAGATTTTGGTTGGAGATTGCGGTCTGCAGAATGCCATGACTTGGGCCAAAGCCAAAGTCCATAAAGGAGATATCCTGCGTGGCAATTAGTGTGTAATTGATGGATGACACAAAGTCAACAATCTGTAATAAAATATAAATTAACCGTTAGAGTAGCATAATTGGTGGTTCGTATCCAACCTGTTTGTAGTGGTCACGGGGCACAGATGACACAAATGCAATTGGCTGCACTTTCGCCTCTGAGCTGGTCAAGTGGGCCAACTCTTGAGTGGCGTAAAATGGCGACGAGCACGTGTCAATTAATTCGAGCTTTATCTCGATACCAGGAATTAAATAGTTATTTTGATTAATTTTATCCACAATCCAACGAGCCGCTTCGTAGATATAGTAGGCGGGCAGGTTGAGTTGTGAGGAACAGTGAAGGATTGAGTGGCCGGTTTGGTGGAGAGGCAAGAGGAGCCCGAGAGCCACCTCGTAGGTCTCCACGTGCAACATGGCGATGTCGGCTAGATCGTCCTCACTGGCAAGCGCACTTTCATCTTCGTGTAAAACCACGTGAGCATCACTGTGAGCTCCATGCCCACTCACCACACCATCTGACTCGAAGGTTCGCGACTGACGGAACTTAATGCACGACTCACAGTGGCCCTCGGTGCTGCTGCAACCACTGGCTTCCACTGACCGATTGGCGGTCACCACTCGAAAGCCACTCTGATCGTACACCAGGAAATCATGTACTTGCTCACTTCCTACCACACTCACCGACATCACTGGCATGTCGATTTGATCTTCTAATTTGTTTAAATAATTAAAAAATTCTCTATGCTCGAGGTTGGTCAAATTTTGACACCATGAGCTATTTTGCGAGTGGTATTTGCATATGTCTCCACTAGCTAAATTGAAAGCAAGAGCTACAAAATAAATTGAGCGAATAGGCAAAAATGAAACCCAATTTGTCCAAAGTTGGTTGCCAACCAAGCTATTTTCACTTGAATCGCAATTCTTTTTTTGGGAAACAAAAAAATTAGTTAAAAAGCCACTAAAACAAGAGTTATTACCGTTTCTTGAGCTTGATCTAAAAGAGGAATTCTGGGCAATTGAGCAGTCAAAGTAAGAAGAGTAGTCAGGTGAGACAAACGGTGGAGGTCTGCTAGTAGCTCGGGCGAAGGCACGAGCGACACGAATATCTGGTGATTCGCCATCTGCTCACGATGGTTATTTTGCCAGATGCGTATCAATTCAGAGACATGTTTTTCATTGTTGCTGATCACCACTATAGGCAACTTTTTCTCTGTCTGGTGTATGTTTCGCATGAATCCACTAAAGCGTTGCTTCAGACTAGATTCTTCATTTCTTTCATTCTCTTCATCTGGAATTTCGAAAATATCAGCTATGCAAAGTTGACCAGAGTGAGTGAATTGTCCTAAAAATTTAACCTAAATATAAAAAGAAATATGTATTTAAATAGTAAAAGCAGAAATATATTATTACGATGTAAAGGCTATCTTCGTCTTTAGAAGTAATCACAGAAAAATGCTGCCACTTGAGGGTATTCAGCAAGCTGAGAATCAAGTTGGCTTTGAAAGGCGCAGAAAGAATAGACTCAGTGGAAGAAAGCGAAATGATAGGTACTTGTTCCAGTAAACCACTTCTTCCGTGCTTCTGGAAAACTTGCGCTCCATCCAGAATGGTTAGATCTTTTATCACTGATAGCTTGTTTTTAGCACTCAATTCTGGCTTGCATTGCTATTTTAAATAAATAAAAATAACATAAAATTACTTGAGGGCATATTGACCTAAATGCAGTCAAATACCAGACTCTCAATGGGCTCAGTGGCGTGAATTTTAATTATCTTAGCTCCGTACTTGATGTCGGCCGGCAAAGGGAGAAAATTCTTAAACAATGGAAAAAGATGCAAAATGCTGGATGTGTCGTTAGAAGCGTTGTTGAGTGTGTAGAGCGCAAAACGAATGGCAGCCTGATAGATGGCCGAGTCGCGTCTCTCGGCGACCGTGCTTCGGTGACAGTCCACTTGTGGCAAGAGAACCGTTAGGAGCACATTAGCATCTGAATTGATGTACGTCACGTTGTGCTGCCCGGGTAGCGACAAGTGGATCGCTGCTGACACTGGACACTGCTGCCCCGCCAGTCCATCTTGTTCCATCAAGCCCTCAACAGGCCTTTGAGAAACCAGACATAGGAGCAATGTGAGGCCAAGCAGCCAATGGCCCACTCGGCACCATGCCGGAGCCTTTCGCTCTGTCGGTCTACCACAAGCACGGCAATTCATCTTGACTGGCATTGATCTACGAGTTGATAGTAACGCCTCTCGCTGTTGCATTCATTGTGACGATATGTGATACTATCCCTGCAAAACACGATATCATTAATGACCGCATATTTATTTTCACTCTGTCCATTTATTTGCATTGATTGATTTGAAATTATAACCTGTACACTCCAGAGAATGCAACAAATGGCATTGGATATATGCGGCTATTTGGACAACATGTGATCATCATACTAGTAGGCAAGATGTGCTAAGTAAGTTATCGATGTTACTGGCAAGTCAGTGTAAAACAGTGGATAGCAATTAGTCATCAGTGCCTGGACGGGTCGATCACTCGATCATCGTAAGGATGATACTGGCAGAGACTGCCGACAGAGAAATTGATCGTGTCAGTCGACTCCGAATATGGTTGCATGTACGCCGGCCAGTGGTCGTTTTACTGCCACTGCTACTAACTGAGAACGAGAGAGAGAGAGAGTCTTACGAATTGGAAAGGTCGCACATTAAATCTAGTTTCGAGGGCATCAGTCTAAATATAATTCTCAACCTAGAAAGTAATCAATTTGACCCTTTATGTTTTTCCAATACAGCTAGAGCATCTCTATCTCTTTGAGGGTATTAACTAAAACCTGTTCCGGACTTATGGAGTCAATTAAAGCATCAGCAAATTAGCAATCGGAGATTACTCGATGGTGAGACATCCATGATGCCATTCAGATGTTGGCGGGCAAACCAAAGCAGGTGGCATCAAGATTGTGAGGAAGTGAGAATAAGCAAAAGAGATTTGGGCAACCAATCGAGATTCTCGGCCGGTTGCTAACTGAGCCGGACACTCCATCACTCGCGAGCCACAAGCCGCGCCTGCTTGTTCGGACAATGAGCTTAAAGCTAACGTCAGTTCCCGGACACCTTTGTTTACCTTTCTCACTCGATGCACCTCGATTGATTATTTGGCAAACTATTTTCAGACATCTTCACCTGCACCTTTCTCCCTTGCTTCCATGTCTCACATCCGCGATCAGAACGCCTGAGCCTATCGATCCAGCCCCCATTAGACACCATAAATAGAAGTGCTCACAGTGCAATGCTGATCCCAAATGGCGGGTGACACCAGTAGTGTGCATGTGTTTGCTTGTCCAAGGTGGACTGCTTTAAAATCCTTGTCCTCACTTTACACATATACACCTAAAATACAAGCAAACCTTTCACTTGTGCCAATGGCATTCAACTAGGCTGAACTAGATTTGAAATTCGATAGTGATCGTATAGTTTTAGTCACGCTTCAGTTGGCAGACTAAGCATACTGGTGTTCATCGAGGGTAACGCTGAGGTGATGACGAGCGCGGAGATCACTGATGGCATGGCACCGAGTGTCCGCGCCAACCAATCAACCAACCAGCCAATGTGCCTCGCGTGCTCCCTCACAAACAACTCGACTCGTTTCCATAATTCCGTACTTGAATCGTGATTATTTTCAAAAAAAATGAACCATAATGGCTACAAATGAGACAAGACATGCGGAGGCAGTCGGCACAAGGCACATTGATGTGACTCCACTGAGAATTTGTCAACCTTACCACTTGCGCTATAGCGCGTCTGATCGATCAACTTATTGAGTATCGCAAGCAAGACTTGTTTTTCGTTTTATCGTTTCAAAAATATTGAAGCATTTGCATTACAAAGCAATTGTCATCGAGAATAGTACAAAGTAGGTCCCAGTCAATGGTAAGCCGCTCGTGATCACTTCAATTGATCGATCAACGCTCGAGTCGTGCGTCATACCTTTGCATGACTCTAGTCGACTCTGACCGAATGCCATTGGCACTTGCTTGCCAAATTGCCACTCGATTAAAATTTACCGCCCACCATTGCATTATTCTATTTTATCCTAACAGTTCGGATAAAAACGATTGATGTTTTTTTGCTTACTTTAATTAAAATTATAAAACTTTAATTTTAGAGATTTATGTTTATCACTTGTGCATTAATTTAAAAATAGTATAGCGAGTGGGTCGAGTGTGTAAAAGTAAAAATGGACAAATGCGATAATGATAGATTGATAGTATGACAAACAAGTCGGTGTGCACATATGTGGAAGCATCACAAGCTGTTTGACCCTAATCAAAGTGGACCTCTGTTAATAGAGGTCGTTCATCGAGGTGACACCGTGGTGTTGAGGAGAGAGAGAGAGAGAGAGAGAGAGAGAGAGATGAGTGTGAGATGACCGGGGGCATCGGAAGATTGCGGTATGGCATGCCCAGCTCGCTTGACCGATCGCCCGCCATTGCCACACTGCTCCAGGCTACTTCACTCAAAATGCTACCTGATGAGTCTCTACCTACCTAGCACCTATCAGAAGCGATGATGCTAAAAATACCGCTTCTTTGCAGATTTACAACAAGATTCGAGGCAAAAACGAAACCGATGATGATATTGACACAGTTTGTAGATGATTCATAAAGTAATACAGTCAACAAAAAGACTATACTTGCTATTAAAAGATTTGCGATATTTACAACAAAACCATGCACTCACTCTCCCATTACCTCGAATTGATTATTATTATTATTATTATTACCGGTACCGGTGAGCATTGCCACTGTGAAAAAGCAATACTTGATTTCTTGACCTATTCTCATCAATGTGATAGTCAAATGGTTGGCAAGCAAGGACATTGTTAACAAATGACGAAAATAGTAGCTACACTGTTTAGGTGGTGGACATGGAGACTGACTCGATTTGGTAGCATTACCAACACCGATCTGGTTTGCCACTCAGACAAGGTGCTCCGTTGAACACACCGAAATAACTAGATGACCAGTGACGCGTTCCGTGCGTCCAACTCCTGTTCCCCTCCACCTAGACTCGGGTGTCACTTCCCGCTTCCACTGACCACGGGAACTCTTTTTCGGTTCGTGCTCTCAGAGGGATTAATTCAATTTGTCATGCATTCCTTCGTACCAGGCTCGTCATTGTTGGTCAGTCACAGCTGGTCATATTCTAATCACCCGGCAGTACGAGGAAGCACTCGTAACTTATACCATTTCAAAGCATAACTTCTTGAAAAAAACGTTGGGTGTTAGAGATCTACAAACAACTAGTCAACATATTCCCACGAAGGCAAGGACACTGAAAGAGTTGATTGGTGATCACTTTCCCAATCAGTGGTCTCCAATTAGACTATACTTATAAGTAAGGAAGCGAGTACCTCTACTTAGCGTGTGGCTAATCACTCTAGTAAATTCAATATGTTACATTTGGACAACCCATTAAGTAACTTCCCGTTAGACTGGGTGGATATATTCACATGACAAACAATACAGACTTGAGAGGAAAATGACTTATGCAAGAAATCTGGTCAAATCCCGTGTTCAGCCCTAAAGTACACTTACCCACATTGAAAAGAATTCAAGAACAGGCATACACCAAGAAGAATCGTAAATCGAAAGGTTGAAGAAGAGTAGAAACAGAAATGAAACACATGCAGGTGCAAAACACAAGAAGCAAGCCAATGGCGGGATGACACCACACTGTTGAACACACAAGCACGGGCACATGGACACTGCGGCCAGTGGCGCCACTTGGTCGCTGTCCGGATTACACTTGGAGAGCGGGTGGCATGTTTGCAACGATGGCGCCCAGTCACTCAGTGGTCGACTCCGCGCGTTGCTTGGCTCCAAAGCGCGCAGCCAGGCAGCCGTGGTAATTGTGGCAGCTCTCCCGCGCACGCTGACTGCCCGCCGCCTTCTCTCTCTCTCTCTCTCTCTCTCTCTCTCTCTCTCTCTCTCTCTCTCTCCTGTCACAAGTTTCATGCCTTAAAGAGATCGGTATGAAAGACAGTTAAGACAATATTTCTATGGCTTAGTGTTCGCCAATGCTCAGATTTGATTCCATTAACGTATGAAGAGTTGCAAAGCAAGTTATGCCCATTTGTAAGCAGCAACGAGGCGGTGGCGTCGCTCGCAGCAGCGGCACTCTGCTCAGCAACTCTTAGGTGCCATGGTGATGGCAGCGAGGCGGACTGTTACAGGCCTCACTGACCACTCTCAGTGACCAGTGGCCACACCAGATAATGTTCTATTGTTGCTGCCTGACCACGGCTAAGCATGATCGGTAACGAGCAACCATATCGATTCTGGCCATCTCCAACACGGCAACTAGAATGGCAAGAGTTGATGAGTGAGCTTGTGCACGAGCGCTACGGGCAAACTCAGTGGCCCAAGTTCTCCTTGCTACTGACTCGAACTGCACATCACGCCTCCTTGGTGGCACGTTGGCCTATCATCGATTACACCGGTGACTACACGATCGCATTAGTAACATTGGTATCAGTTCTTGATCGACACTTGCCTGACGCAAACTGGCCAGAGATGTGTGATCAGTTGGACTAGGCATTGTTTAGCTTAGCAAGTTAGATCAATCATTCAGACTAGGTCATTGTAACCTACTCTACTGGGCTAGGCTACCTTGATGACTCTATCGAACCAATAAAGGTATCATCAATAAACAAACGCAACTTGAATCAATACCATTACCAGCATAATTGAAGAGTTGAATACAAACAATTGAAAGATAGCACGCCATGATAATTTGGTGCCAAAAATAGTGAATATGTAGTTGCAAACAAAAAACAAATAGAAACTTTACTTGTTGTCACCAGACATCACCTGCAATTAGTATTCGCACACGCTATGACAAGCATGTAACAGGAGTAGATGGTAGATATATTGATGGATAGTGGTCTGTTAATTTACGAGCATTTATGTTGAATATAAGCCAATGAGGTGCAAAGTGATGCGAACCTTGAGCGCATCTCTGCTCGCTCCTATGCCAGTGTTGCCACCAAGCACGTCACCACTACACACCTTAGACAGGTTTGATTAAGTCGAAGACTATCAATTAAATAAAACCCACCTGAGGGCTGCAGTTTAAGATATTTGGTGTTCAAATACTACTGGAACTACCAAGTAAAAGTACGATTGTGCCATTCAACATGAAGTGGCAAGTGTTAGGTGTTTTCTCGTTCCTAATGCTCTTTCCCATCGGGCACCGAGCTGCTAAGTCAAATACCAATTGCAACGATAGTGAAATGGAAGACCAACTACTTCAACTGACAGGCTATGCCAACAGTCCTCGCTTTCCTTATCCAAAGAGCGACCAAGAGTTTCAACAATATTGCGTGTGAGTAGCCAGAAAAGTGTTTGGAACGATCTCATTCAGCTGTTGCTCTCAGTAACCACCGAAAGGCGCATCGGTTTCTCAAGGATTACGCCCAAAAGTGCCTTAAGGGTTCTTCCAAAACTATTCTCAGTGTCTATGTCTACAGTGACAGCCAGAGCAATAAGAAATATTGCAACAAAAAGAATAATAAGGCCCGAGAAGAGATCACTCGTTTCGCGGATTGTATTAATCCCAACAAGAAAGTGTGCTCCGAATGTTTCCAGACTTATATGGAGAAGCTTAATATGACTCACTCGGTGAAGGCAGAAAAAGATAAGATTCCGTACATGTGCTGGTGAGTAGTACTTTGAAGACAATCTACAACACAAGCGATAACCCTATTTTATCTTGCTTGCAGTTTGTCATACGAGATGCGTAATTGTATGACCAAGAGTTTGGAAAAACTCAAAGCACCGGCTTGCACCGAAGACGTGATTGAACATTACGGTAGATTTATTGACACAGTGGGTGGCAACTTATACAACTCCATTTGTGATGGCATCGAGGAAGGTTCCGATCGCTGTGACCGAGTACTCAGAGCCAACAAATTCAAATTAAAACGAGTCAACACCAAGACGCCATTTCCCATTGTATTCCGGATTTTCGAGACACTCTAAAAGTTGGCAATAGAACCAGTGAATTGTCAATTCTGTGGGTCATTTTACTGTGTTATTTCAAAAAATGCATTTTTGGTGTATATTCTTATCAAAAATATTTAATTATATATAATATACATATTTAACATAAATATAATAAAAACAATAATACTAAATGGTTTCAATCACTGATGTTCGGGGATGGTGAGAGAAATTCTGCATTTGCAGTGGGGTCGAGGGGTTATTGTCGTAACTAAGCTGCGAGACCATACATTCGAGTTCTTGAATATTTTTCTCAGCTCGTTCAAACTTATGCGAAACAAGAGTGCGATAGAAGTGAACGGCAAAGCCAATGAAAACAATACCGATTGGAATCAGTATGACTGTGGCCACCAAGGCAGCCTTTTGTCCACTCTTTTCCTGATCTCCAACACCAATGTCCCACAGCTTGACCCAACACAGAATTGCCAATTCAATTAAAAACAAAAATATTCCAAAAACTGTACTGAAAGCCCAGGCAATTTCGATACAAAATCTCATTTTATCATGAGGTGACTCGTGTACCTGAAAAACGAAATCAGGTATAAGAAAAAATAAATTACATCCCCAAAGTGACTTACGGCAGCTAAGCCATTAGTTGAAGCTATTTCTTCAAGGTTAGGTAAAATACAAGTCGATATCATCAAAGCCAACATATGAACAGAGACCAATAAAGTAGTGCATGCCGTGAAAGTTATCAACAAAGCAGTGGGAACTTGACTAGTCACTTGTAGCTCGACCATAGCTATCTAACAAAAAAGAGGTTACCCGACGTTGCACTATAAAAATGGATAGTACCATAGCAAAACCAGAGAGTAAGGCAGATGTTCTAGCGCTGGCCTTTAGCTTGGCTCGGGCCAGATGTAGCCTTCGCCACGACAAAGTAGACAGATTGTAGTCATTATTATTCATAGATGATAAGTTGACTTCCATTTTTAAGAGTGACCAACTGTACACCTGGGAAAGAATGTCACATGTGTAGTGTCATAATTCTACCGATTTTGATAATAAAATTGACTTGTAACAAGTCAATGAGGAGAGTGACAAAGCGCACAGTTGTTTATTTGTTGATGATCTGCTTAAGCGGCGCGGTGGCTTCACTTTCGAGCCCGTCATAGAAGACGTTTCCCTCGTCGTGTAATACAAGCTCGAGTTCAATCGGATTTGAATTTTATTTCGATTTTTTCGGTGTGTTGAGCCCAAAACCAGAAACCAAAAGACCAAGCTTTAAAATTTTGTTTTTGGACTTAAGTGAACTCTTGGTAATAAATGGTAACAAATAGCCAACTTTGTGGTCTCATGATCATAAGATTGACTTTGCTCTTTGTAATCTAAATAATCAACTACGCACCCAAGTTCGATCCATCTATCTCGACGAAGTAACAGTTACTCAGTCAACTACTTCTAATTACTTCTCAATTATTGGAATGTTTTATTGAGTTCAAATAATATCTTGTTTGTTTTTGCGTTTCTAAAATTCAAGGATATGGACAAGCATAAGTGTCAAGTGGGCCATGAACAAATCTAGGCCACTTAATTATTATGTTGTAGAATGCATCTCCGGGACAGTCGGTGCACACCTGGTCGCGATGTCCGTGCAATTGGTAGTCTTTAGCAATCACCTTCTTTTCGATGCCACACGCTACTAAATCTTGTGCCGCTTTCATCATGCCCTCTGAAGGTAGGTGATACATAAAATCACCCATCAATGAGAATGCCACTGATTGCTCATTCATGCCTTTGGTGTGCCGTCCCTTCTTGGTCCAGTCTCGTCCTGTGTTACAAGGAGATAATTATCTTCAAGTGGTTGGTTTAACTAGGTGAACAGTTCACCTACCCACATAGACGTTGTCATCACCACCTATGATAAAGTTATAGCCAATATCTCCGAAGCCGCGGGTTACATTATGAAAGTATTGCATCTCTTTGACGAGTCTGGTGCACTCGGTTCGGTTAAAGCACTCCTCTTCGGCGGTGTGGTGAATAAAGACGTGATGCACTGGCAATTGCATGTCACTCAGGTTGGACGGTAGTGCACCCCACTCCTCTCGACTTATCCATTTGATCGAGTCGCATGCACTCGCTACAATTGTCAAAGTGTTCATTGTTAATTGTCGCTCACTTGGGTATTTTAGTTTTACTTGCCATGAATCGTTGCAGCTCCGAACGCAACAATCAATGCCAACGTAGACCATAAACGAGAATTCATTTTGGCAAACAAATGTAAAAAGCAAACGCTGATTTTCTCTTATATATTTATTATAAATACACAAGTAATTTATCATTTTTTAACTACTTGAGATCAAATATCTGAGCGGCATTATATGTTATCACATTATGTAGGATACTTGATAAGGACGGAAAACACTTTTAATTAATTTGATTTATTATTTATACATACATACATACACTCGCTAAGTAATATATAGGTAATAAATCATTAATAATAAAAAAATTCTGCACTCTGTACTCCATAGTGCAAGTATGTTTAATCCAATTTTAATGCTTGTTTCGATAAGTTTCTTATACTTTTTTAATATAAACAATTAAAAAAGATAAAAGTATTATATCGTATCCGCATATTTCAAGGATTAGCGATGTACTTTGATCGTTAAGTTTGATTGACTAGATACTTAGTATTAGGAAGACTCCGCGGTTTTCCACAAATTTATTGAAGGACCATTCTTAGCAAATTGATATTGCTTTTACCACCAAATCAACAGTAGTTCCGCTTGACAAAGGACATTACAGTTGTTCATCTAACTTAAAAAGGAAAAAATTAAATTTAACCACAAATTCAGTAAAGAGTTTGCCTGCCTGGTGCGTTGGTTAGATAAGTTAAGTCAAGCGCCGAACTAGACCGCATCGTGTTGAGCTTTGCAAGTCAGTCGCTTGCCAGCACTGAGCAGTTTGGCATCACCAGGCAAGATGAGCGCGGTACAGATCACCAATTTGACATTTGGCTTCACCAGCCAATCGATTCTCAAGGATGTCAACGTATCGGTGCCATACGGCAAGATCTACAGCTTGTTGGGTCCAAGTGGGGCAGGCAAAACTACACTGCTGCGATTGGTGCTGGGTCGCATTAAGCCTAGCTCGGGCCATGTCATCGTACTTGGTGACGAGCCAGGCGTTTACAATCGCATCATTGGGTATATGCCACAAGATACTGCTCTTTGCGCCTCCTTTACAGTAGCTCAGACCTTGCAGTACTTTGCAAACATCTATCGCCTTTCATCTAGTGAATTTATCGAAAGGTAACTAAATCACCGTGTGTGCCGCACCGCCTTCATCTGTTTGCTCGTGTTTGTTTGTACTGAAACTTCCAGAGAGAACGCGTAGCAATTGGATGCAATGTGATGCAACACTAACGCATGTTTTGCTTGGAACATAGAGCTCACGTGATGAATGACACGTGTGCGCTTGTATTGTTGCAGGACAAATGCTCTGAACAAAGTGCTCAGCATGCCGGAGGGCAACAAAAAGGTTGGAGAACTGTCTGGCGGACAGCAAAAGATGGTCTCGTTGGCAATCACCTTCCTTCATCAACCCCGATTGCTTATTCTGGACGAGCCCACAGTGGGCAGTGATCCAGTGCTGGGCAACTGCATCTGGAAATATCTACACCAATGTTGTCAGCAATCAATTAGTGTTATCATTGTCACGCACTACATCGAAGAAGCTGGCCTTGCACATATTGTGGGGATCATGCGCAATGGCACCATTCTGGAAGAAGGTTCCCCGAGTTCTTTGATTCACAAATATCAAACCACAACACTCGAAGAAGTTTTTCTTTATCTTTGCAACATGGAAGACAATATGGTGGCTTCTGTCATTCAGAAACAACTTGAGCAACAATCGGAAAGTGTGTCAGATTCTAAAAGTAAACCCCCCTTAATGTCGAGCACTACTCGCAGTGGTGGCCAAGCAATTCGAAATCTACTTCTTAACTGTTGGATTCTCTCTGTATTGGTGCGAAAAAATTTGGCCCGATTTTTTCAATTCAATATTTCTTTTTTAATCTTTCTAATACCAGCTTTTCAAGCTCTAATTCTTTGTACGCTTTACAATCGAAGCTCTGTGCCGGTAAGTGGGAGATGAGGCAGGAAAGTACGCGATTGAATGATACAATTGAATGGTTGTAGGTAAACACTGCTGTGTTCAACCAAGAGAGGGCGCCATCTGCGTTAAGTCACCAGTTGCTGGAATCTATCGAAAAGGTGGACATTTATTACGTGAATCCCATTCCGTATGATTCGTTAGAGGAAGCGATCGATGCCATCACTCAAGGTCGAGTGATAGGCGCCATGTGGTTTCCGCCTAACTTCACCGATGCTCTGGAAACACGTATCACCGATCCCGAGACAGTAGATAATCAAACCTTGCGAGACAGTAGTGTGCGGCTCTTTCTGGACAATAGCAATTTTTTGTTTGCCACTGGACTTATGGACTCAATGCGTCAAACGGTTTATCGCTTTTTGGGCGATGCTTACAGCCAATACAATGAATCACGTTTTGAAGCTCCTATTGACTTGCGTGAAGTTATCTACGCTCAAGATTCAAAATTATCCGATTTCCTTTTGCCAGGCTATCTGATTTCGTTTATGTATCTATCGCAAGTTTCACTTTCATCTCAGCTATTGATCCAAGAACGCAATGATGGCCTATTCGAAAGGTCATTAGTGGCAGGTGTGGGGCATCATCTGGTTTTCTTGTCACATTTTCTATCCAGCTCCATCTTGTCTATGATTCAAATCACATTGATGCTTTTTGTATCGCTTTTCCTTTTTAATATTACCAACTTTGGTGCAGTTGAATTAATATTTGCCTTGGTGTTTGCTCAAGCAGCAAATTCCATTGCAACAGGTTGGTGATACACTAATCCGTTTGATCGCATTTAGTGATGGTGTCAAATTATAATTACTTAGGTTTATTGATTTCATCTATCTTCAACGAAGGTTTCGTGGCAATTCTAGCGTCGATTTTTGTTACGTTCTCGCAACTCTTCTCGAGTGGTTCGATATTTCCCATGGAACTGGTGGAGCCTTATTTGCGCAAGTATCTCTACTTCTGTCCTATTGCACTTCCAACCGAATCACTTCGGAACGTGATGCTGCGAGGATGGACTCTAACCCACCCTTACGTCTACAATGGTCTCATGGTCAACCTTTCCACTGGCTTCATTCTCAGTCTTGTGGCTGCTCTTATATTTAGACGTTACTCCTAATTCTGATGTTATTATTTTATAAATAAATTTTTCGTAAGCATATCGTCTACTTGACGTCTTTAATTTTCCTTTGTACGTTTTCAATATTTTCAATAAATGTTTTACAATTGTAAGGTTTATTGTGGCTTTCTTTTTGAAGTGATAATATTGTATCGAGTTTGAGGGTAATTAGTTACAGTCGTTATCAAAACGATTTGTTTCTTGTGACAAAGAAAGACAGATTAGCGAGTTGGGTAACCTATAGGTTAAAAATGAGCTGTGCTTGTCCACTTGACTCAACCAGTCAAGTCCCTGGGGACAAATAGCAGAAGCTAAAACGGTCTCCATGAATTACGACCACCAACTGTTTTCGCACGAAGTGCTTTCGTGGCGCTCCCAGTATGACATCGCAAAACACCTAAATTGTCGACTAATCAATCCGTGTCACTCTCACAAGAGTAAAGATAAAATAAAATTTCCATTCTTCCGCAGCATGTTGCCTAACATCGAAGTGAGCCATGGTTGCACCGGTGTCTAAACAAGAACAGGATTATACAAGTTGGAACCTTCAAGCCTCAGGCTGGCATTGCAACAAGCCAAAATAGCATCCCTGTGGGCACACTGTCTAGGTTGTGGAATTTTCTGCTACTAGTTGGCGGCTTTTGCGGCATGGTCTCGTGCATTCCTCGCCGTAATGTCTAGTGAGCCACACGGTCGCGCCTCGCTAACGGTGCCGGCACTGCATCGTTGATCACAAATCACCTCGATCCACTACATGTTCATGTTGACAAGCCGATAGCATCTCTGGGCATCCCAAAGTACTTGGTTATTTTAACGTTGCGCTATATTTGACATTAACAGTTTGTCTCGAGTCTGTCAGGTTATCTGCTTCCAAATCAAAGATCGTTACAGCAGTATCAATACAATGTATTGAAACCTTGATAAGGTGCTATGCTTTGTTATTAATTGCAAGAGAAAGAGAGTCTATAATTGTAAGTGAGTCTTCACTGGTCATTTGAAGATCTATAGAAGCCGTGTCAGTGATCACTTGTCACTTTCACAGTTTATCTCACTAATAACAAAGTACTAATTAGACGCGTCACATCGACTCGATGTAATCAAAGCAACAAAAGCAAGGAAACTAGTGGTGACGGCCGAGACCGTTGCTTTCCAATGTTAATGTTAACTAGCAATAGTTTGAGGCAGAGTAGATTGTCGAGGGGATAAGCGGACACTCCATTGGACCACTTATTAAGTTTACCGTTAGAAGTAAACAACCTAAACAAGCGTGGCGAGTTATTTGCATGGTGCTGACGTTACCGGAGTGAGATTAATGATGATGGGCAAAGTGGTGAGAGCAAAGTGCCCACTACAGGAGCGGTCCGTGGCGGGTGGGCGGCAGTGCAGCCCGTCGTCAGTGTGATCCCTGATTGACCACGATCCACGCTTCGTTCTTCGTAAATTGTTGCAATTGAATTGATGCACTTGCGGTCAGAAAGAGTGATCAAACATCAGATCATAAGCAGGAGCTCCTCCTTTTTGCACCGCCATTCAAATTCTAACCGAGCTCGCCTCTCGCCATCCAGCGCATCATTCTGCAACATCGGACCCCTCAAGCTTACCTGTCTAATCGTCTCGAGGCTTTACTGTTTCTTGGTGTACTTCTGCCTGTTGCCAAGTAGCCAACCCTCAACTTGTCCCTGGTTAGGCTAAAGCCAAAGGCAACAGTAAGCCTGCTTGTAGTGGCAGAGATAATGCTATCTCTAGCCAGATGGCCCAGTAGTAGTTGCAAAGTATATGCTGTTAACTGCTGCTCACGCACCAGTATTATTAGCTATAGGTAGTAAATTTATTGAAAAATTAGTGAGTGGTACTCTTGTTGAAGTAATAAATTTTAATGTCAAGGTCTTGGCCTAATGGCTCGATGTTAAGGTCACAAGCTAGTAGTGACTGGAAGAGAGCTGTCATGCTGAGCAGATCAGGCACGCGTACTGCAAGTAGAAGAACAGAACAGACTTGATGGCACTGGCACGCGCACGGGCTCGATCCGAGCACCAGGCTTAGTGCAGCACGATGTGACAGCTCGCCTCGCAGTGACCAGCCTGGCGTTTCGGTTGCTATGGGCACA
Organism: Rhinocypha anisoptera; assembly: GCA_011762765.2. Taxonomy (NCBI): domain Eukaryota; kingdom Metazoa; phylum Arthropoda; class Insecta; order Odonata; family Chlorocyphidae; genus Rhinocypha; species Rhinocypha anisoptera. The sequence goes on from WURS02003176.1 coordinate 45,070, forward strand.
CACTACTCTGCACATTCGTACCATGATCAGCTCACGATCTTGTCAACCATCTCGGATGTGTTTGATTACTACCGGAGAAGAGCCTTCGTTTATCTTATAAACAGAGAGGTAGATGGAATGGAGTGTCTAGAATGATTCGGTTTGCTCGGCATGGTACGAGAAGCCGATGAGGCTCGGACAGATGAAAGTGCAGCAAACGCGGTTAATCCTCGCCGCTCTGCACTCTTCGGACAGCATCGGCCGGGCGGCGGCAGCCATCACCGAGGCCATAACGATTTCGATTTGTCAAACTGGACATATACTCTAATTAATACTTTCGCTTAACTAGCTTCTCAATCGGTTCTGCTCGAGATAGCCACTAGAGGCTTGAACAGGATTGGCATGGCGCGTTACTTCTTGTGATGCCCGGTTCGTCATCATGACCGCACCTATCTTCCCATGGCCATCGCTCCTCACTCGCCAGTGGTCATCGTGGCCAGTGACGGTCCAGTGGAAGGCATCTGACAGCCAGTCGAGTTCACTCCGGCTCAACTCAGGTGATCGCCACTCTGGCGCCAAATGAGCCAGACAACCAACAAATGACTAAGAAAGTGTGCTATTTTTCCTTTTAATGGCGAGAAAATTTATGATTAACACACTTATGAATAAAAAGCAATAAAGCTAGTCCCGGGAGATGAAATTCGAATCAAGATGTCGAGGTGACAGTGAAGTGAAGATGTAACGCGGCGAGAGTGCCAGGGCTAGGTGGCCACAATAAATTAGTGAACGGTGAGCACTGTTGCAGCGCAATGATAGCCACGAGACTGGCGTGTCCTCGCTCACAATACCAGTTCTAACCAGTAAGTATGCTTCCTAGGATGACCCGGACTTGCTCCCATCACCACAGATTCGTGCCACCTCGTCATCCAATCCCATCTCTCCAGATTCTGATGCATCGTGATTCCTCTAGCAGGTTCCCTACAGTGCTCAGCTTGCTATCGTCTCGCAACTCATTGCCTGGCTTGCCCTGCTGACCACCATCCTCCACCACAAGTCACTTGACTAGCCACTTTGTCGCCAATTCACGCAATAGTAATACATAAAAAACACTTAAGTTCTAGAGATGTCTAAGCCACGTGGAACCTGATGTGCTTAGATGATAATGACGGCCACACGTGTTAGCAATAGGCACTCTCACTAAGAGCACTCGGCGCCCATTCGAACTCATTCGGACTGAGTCAAACAATTCGTAATGACCAATGTGCGATTCAATCCTCCTTCTGTCATGGGTTGTGAAGCTTATCAGTGGGGCACTGCATATGCCGCGCTAAACAATGACCAAGTGAGGCACAAAAGGCACACTGGCGGCGAGCTATTGAGCCTGGGGGTACTGGACTGGCGTCTCCTCTCGCCCCCGCCTGGGAGCTCTTTGACCGAGTGGCGTCACATGCTGCAGCCCGTATTACTGACTTAACAGAAAACCTCGACGACCACCCGAAAGAGGAGTGTCTGGTGACTGCATATGATGAAAAAATTTCCCATTGAAACCAATGGCAAATGCACTCGTGCCAACAAAACTGTCCCATTGGTTTCAATGGGAATGTTTTTGTCACATGCGGACACCAGACACGCCTCTTTCGAGTGGTGGTCGAGGTCTACTTAGCAGCCTGATTGGCCCGCCATCGATTATGCACATTGTCATCTGAGCCGAGAGGTTGTGATCGTGCGATCTGCAACTGAGGTGGATCAAGGTGAAACTGGCCTAGTAGAGGCTGACCCTCCGACTCAAGCCAAGCCGGCTTGTTTTGCTATTTTTTTTGTTGCTTTGTGCAACGGCGATCTCGGCGGGCACCCAAACAAGGAGGCAGTACGAGAAGCCGATTAGGCATTTACTTGTGCAAAAATGTATGGGATTGACTTTGTTGCGGCTCCCTCACTGGTCTGCAGTAGTGAATCGTGTTGCGAAACGCTGCTTGGATGGCTTCAACGTCAACAAGCTTACTGGTAACCGGACTGTGTCGCTTCAAGGTCTGACCTGGCCAAAGCGCCCGAGCCTGACCGAACGACAGCCTGCGATTGCCTGCAGGCCACAGAATTGCTTTGCTTTCTTCTCTGGTGACTGGTCTTTTCTGGTGAGACCCAGTTGTGCCTCAGGTGTCACCGTGTCAGAGCTTTCGCAAACGATCTTAGACAGCCACACCACCAGGCAATTTATTGGGCTCTCAACAAGTCAGTTTGCGGAATAGTAATTTATTTTGGTAACGTAATATATTGATTTTCTACTCATGACTTTCTTTCACATGACGTGTTCTTTCTCACTATAGTAATAATGCACCCTAATTTACGAATTTGCCAAGTTATAAATTATTTGTCCAACATGGCAACAAGCCGATTTTGTTTAGACAAATTCTTTAACTTAAAAGAATGTCTACTGTTGCATAGGTTAGAAGTGTGAGCAAAGTAAGCGATAGCTACTGTGCTAAGCCGCTTTTGTCAATTGATCACTGGCTTATATGGTGCGTACACTTAATTGGTGGCTCGAGCGACCCTTCGTCATGACTCATGCCTTAACTCTTTCCCAGTGTGTCCAGTGGCGTTGGCATTAGCGGTGGCATGGTCTGCTCACTCCACTCGCTGCGTGCTACCCCCCGCAAGCCAACCAAGTCTATCTGTCCTGTCCACTGTCCACTGGCGATCCTCGGCTCAGGCCATTCTACTCACTGACCTCTCCGCTCCTGTGCTCTCGTACTGCTAGAGTTCATTTCGATGCTGGTTGATGATTCGCTCAACCGGTAGGCGGACATTTAAATACATTCATTTCAGAGTTAACGCTGGGCAGGGTCATCATACTCCAGATCGAGGAAAACCGCAAGTTGATCCGGTTGTCAAGCGTGAACAATGGTGACAGCCACTGACAGTGGGGAAGCCATGAAAACTGGTACTCTCCCCCCAATCCGGCGATTGAGTACAGCATCTGCGTGTTCCGATCAAACAGAGGAATCTTGGAGTCGAGGAGCACTTGTGTCAGCCGGCCGGTCAACTTTCAGGGTCAGCACAGGCTTACTTTTACTTTCTTCTCCTTGGGTGCCATTGTGTGAGTTTGTCCCCGTGGCGTTTCACCAACAGTGGATCAACAGACTTCTTCTTAGCACTGCACTGGTTTGCACAGAGTGGGGCACACACGGCCACTGTGCGTCTATTATATGTGCTAAGCAAGCATTGTATGTGCACGATAAAGTGCGCTCAAATGGAAAAAGAAAGCAAATTGTTTCACAAAAAAGTCAAACTCATGGTCACTGCTTCACCACTATACTAGGACTCGTCCTCACAATTCGCCATGGCCAGAGAGAAAGAATAGTTATAAATGGTGACAGCAAAGCAATGTGACCTTGGATGTGTGACGAATATTGAGATTATTGGGTCACTGATGCCAAGATCAAGGTCTCGGTGAGTGGACGGTGGCAAGGGAGAGGCCGAGTTGGCCCACTGCTGGCCATGCACCTCCCCTCGCAGTCCCGAGTGTGCCAGTGTCAAGCCATCACCCTCATCACTTCACCAGAATCTATTCTAAGTGCCATTCCACAGACATTTGTCACGTTTTTCCCCCAGTGGGCAATGAATCGTGCGTCGTTTGTCCCATGAACCAGCAAACGCTTTGCTATCAGATTCTGTTTTTACGTTTGTCAAAAACTTCAAAAATGCTTTTTAAAACAAACAGCTTTTTATTAAACCCCTAAGTTAGTAAGGTAAGGACTATGTAGGTAGGAAATCGTGTATAGCGTTAGAGGTTCGATTTGAGTCAATAAATTAGCATAGCTTACTAATAATAACATATTGCGTATTTTTGTTCAAATTATCTAGAAATAATTGTATTACATTTGGTATTTCGTCTAAAAAAATAATTGCAATTGCAATGTGAACAATTTACGGATCACTAAATAAATTGGTTTTCAGGAAAAATTTAAAAATTATTAATAAGAATGACAACTAACGAGAGGATAGTTTTGTTGCTAAATGAACTGAACGATACCAATCGAAGGATTCGTTTGAATTCTAACACAAAAATCAGATCTCGAAATAAATGTACATGTATTTATTTAATTTTTAACAAATAATTACAAGTGAAGAATTACGCATATTTCAATGGTATAATTCATCAACATTTTAAATAAAATACTTGTTTTCTGATCAACCCATGTGATATGTAATTTAAAAGGATGTTTGCGAATCCACATCCTGAAAATTTGTTATGGATTACATATGTATACTTCCTCATTGACTTTCCAACCTGTCAATATAATAGAAAAAAACAGTTGTCTGCAATGTCAGTTGAAGAATTGAATAGGTTGCAAGTCAAGTGAGATATTAGAGAAATGATTAGAGAATACTTATAAGTTATATATTTCGAGGTGACCCCGGTGCGAAGCTTCGCTGCGGCAGGCAAAAGTGACGGTGAAGAGTGCGATGTGTGGTCGGTGCAGTGACACGTAGCGAAATAATTAAGTTGGACAATTTATAATTAAGTTGAACAAAAATAGTACGATTAGGCGTGTTTGGGGGCGACTGGGCACCGACTGTGTCACAGGTTGGCGTGCGTGCGTAAAACAGTTTGGCCGCTTGGCTGACCTCGTCACCAGCCTCACCAGTGGGCTCCATCCTGCCATGGCGCGCATACATTGTCCACTGTCCTTGAACTGTTGCCCTGATGAATTGCATTCTGCAGCCTCAGCACTCGGCTAGCATTCTCGCTCGATCGGCACCGATCGCAAACCACTGCCTTGATTTGTTTCTCCTCGGCTTCTGTGCAATGTTGTTGAGAAACAACTTTCGAGTGAAGCAAAATGATTTTTCAAAAGAGATGCTTCTCTTTATTTTTAGCCAAGTGACTTGTTGAGACTGACAAACGAATCGAGATAGTGTAGTACGCGTGACACTGACTCGACTCTGCCCAGTGGGCATCTGGTGCAGCTTGTCCACTGAAGCTACCATTAATTCCTACCAATGCGGGTGAAATTGATCACCATCGGCGAGGGGCGATTGCGAGTGACGGGCTCGGTAGCGGCACGGAAACTCTTTCATTAACATCGGCGTAGGCTCGCTCGCACCGATCCCCGTTGGCGTCTCCTTTCGCCATCTATCTTATCGAGGTTCATCTCCCTTTCGCAAATGTCTGTCTACTTTGCCATTCGCTCTCACCGCCTCTGCCCGATTCGACCGGCCTCGACCTATTGCAGTGAGGTGGCAGTGAGATGAATCGAACGAGAATCCAGTCAACTAGAGCCCGACTACCCTTGCCTTTTGGCTCACAGGAGGATCCCAGCACCATGCAATGTTGACTTACCCATTGTTGTTGTTGTTGTATATAATCGCCAGCCACCCTCGGCGCACTAAGAGGTCCACCAGTTGGTCAACTGTGAGTAGCCCAACACTTGCTCAGCAATAAGTTAAGGTGTTACATATGACATTTCGAGAAGATGCTGGTTGAAAGCCGTAATGAAAGTAATGTGCCACTTTATTTACAACCAGAAGTGTCACAATGTGCCAAGTCTAATGGTAATGGCAAGAGCAGCAAGAAAAGAAGAGTGCTCCAGTAGATCCAATAATTAGCACTAATCTTGAAGGGTAATGGTGTTGGGTTATCCACAATCGACCATCAGTGCAGTGAGCCATGTGGCCAGCCAGCAGCACACTTGCCTCCTCCTCCATTTGACTCCTCCTTTGTTGGACTGTGGCGGGTGCCACTACCGCTTGACAGACGACGACAGCGCAGCACTAATCGCTGTGCCGAGGCGATATTGTTTGTATGTATTTAATGCCGCGATCGACTGGCCAGTGAATCACTGCATTCGATTGACCGCACTAGTGTCGTCGCACCGGATCAATCCCCGTGCGCGAGAACTCCAGACCATGTTATGTGCACCCAATTGATCCTTTGATAGAGCTCATTTTCTCTGTCGCCCTGTCAAGCTCGATTTGAACCATCTGAGTATAGGACTACTCTTGATCAGCAATTGTCGTCTCCATTAGATGCGCCAAATCCTCAGTACATCACCGGCCCAGCAGTGACAGTAGTTTATTCTCCTGTAAGCATTCGTCTCTTTACCTTTTTGCTAGAGCTAATCTTAAGTGAGGGTGAATAAATTGCAATTTTCATTTGAACATTTTATTTGGGATTGCCACAAGCCGGACATTTTTCTTACACAAAATGACGCAATCTCTTGTCATCATTATGACTAATATTTCGTTTATTCGTTTTGCCTTAGCTAATATTTACGAAAATGTACTGCCGATCAGTTGCCAAATTGTTGAATGAACCACAATGGCATGTTTTGTGGAAACAACTGTGTGGTATGAGCACTGCTGTTACAAGACCAGGGGGTCAGATGGAGTCAATGTGCCCATACGGTTCAGGGCAGTCTGGTCTTGTAAGCAGTGTTTCAGAGTCTATGAGCAAATCAGTAGGTTGCCCCTTTGCCAAATCGCACCCTGCATCAGTTACCACGGAGCCGGAGCTGCCTAACGACTTACGGCCATTCGAACAAATTCCCACGCCACCCGGTTTACCTCTTTTTGGTACCCTATTTGATCTCATAAAAGCTGGTGGTGCCGAGTATGTGCATCAATACTGTGATAAGCGCCATCAGATGCTCGGACCTATCTACCGCGAAAAGCTTGGTAGTGTGGAGGCAGTCTTCATTGCCGACGCTCAACTAGTGCAACAAGTAAGGTTGAGCAGTTACGTATGTCGAAACACACTCACTTTTTTATCATTGAAGGTCTACAACAACGAAGGCAAGTACCCGCAGCACATGGTGCCGGAGCCTTGGATCATTTACAACGAGAGTAAAGGTATACGTCGAGGACTCTTTTTTATGTAAGTTGCTGGCAAATGCTGCCAAAACAAGTGCAAAAACTAATCGGACTTTCTAGGGATGGCGAGGAGTGGTGCAATCGTCGACGTGCTCTGAACAAAGTTCTCCTAAAGCCTCAAGTGATCAGTCAATACAATTCCTACTTTAACGACGTTGTCACCGACATGCTGGACAATTGGGATAAGAAGATTACGGAAAATCAATCTGATAGCATTCTGGTCAATGGACTCGAGAAGGAGCTTTACAACTGGTCTATTGAATGTAAGTGCCTTTGTGCAAAGTGAATTAGCGCATTGGCGGTTGTGTTAGTGTTGGCCATATCTAGTTAAGTGTTAGATTAGATTAGTTCTACTAAATAGGGATTTTGCACGAGATTTGACAGGAGGTGAATCGAGTGATGGCCCGCCAGGCCCAGCCAGTGTCAATGTCGTGCCGTGCTCGCTTACATAACAGCCCCATCATGAGGTGACCTTATCACGGGCGCACGGTGCGATGCTCTGCCCTCTGCGTTGCACTTCTTTCATGGAGTCTTTCCCAGCTTGTTGGCACGATACAGTGCGCGAGGACACACATGGCACTAATGTAAATATTTATCGAGCCACTCGATTTGATAGAGTCACAGCGTAATTCGATCGAGTGATTACCGAACCCGCTGACTGAATTCTTTCGTCAAAATACTCCAAGAAGGTGTCATATGATGACACTGTTTGCTTCAAGAGGCATGACTTATTTCTTATCAATAGGATGAAGTTCACCATGATTCTCTATAAATATGTTATTGTTACTCTATCATATCGGCTCACTTTAGAGAGTGATATAAATTTGCATTTAGGAGCGATAGTGGTTCCGTTTCAATGTTGAAAATGCCTTGATTAGATATTAACTTTCAATCCCTCTTGTTTACGTCATAGCACTTGGAACCATGATTTTCGGCCGTCGTCTTGGTTGCGTGTCACCAGTGTCTCAAGGTACTTTGCCTGACATTCACGAGTTCGTGAATTGTGTACAGCAAATCTTTGTCGAGTCGGCCAACATGCTGAGCATTCCACCCAAACTTGCACATTATCTCAAGTTGCCTGTGTGGAAGCGTTTCGAGAAAGCCGCGGGAAAAGCACTCGATTTAGGTAAAACAGGTGTAGACTTCGTGTCTGACAAGTGCTAATATTTCATTTTTCATTCCTTGGTTCGGTTAGCCTCTGAATACGTGAAACATGATGCTACACATAAAGAGACACAGCGCTTTGGCACTGGTATTGTCAACCAACTAAGGGAGCATGGAGAGATGGATTTGGACGAGATCAGTCGCATCATTGTCGATCTGTTCATCGCTGCTGCTGATACGGTAGGTCAAACAGTCAAGAGTCTTACCGTATCTAACAATTTTTCTTGTTTGTTAGACATCACACGCTACTCAGTGGGCCTTATACTTGCTCTCAAGGAACAGTGATGTACAGGAGAAACTGTACCGAGAAGTGATGGAAGTAACCCAAGGCGAGCCCGTTGAAGAGAAACATTTGCCTCAGATGTCATACGTCAAGGGAGTCATCAAAGAAGCACTAAGACTTTACCCAGTGGCACCATTCTTAACACGTTATCTTTCAAGTGATTTGAAGTTGGCAGAATTTAAAGTTCCCAAAGGGGTATGTGTAACTTAATTTAATTTATTATGTGAACTAATTATTAATTCATTATGTGATTACAGCAATTGGTAGTAGTTTCACTCTACACTACTGGTCGTATGGAGAAATACTTTGATCAGCCCCACCGATTCATGCCTGAGCGTTGGATTCGTGATAAGACGACTGGTAAGCATCAAGTTGCCGACAGCTATGCTTGTCTGCCTTTTGGTCTTGGGGTACGCTCGTGCATTGGGCGCCGAGTTGCTGAGGTTCAAATGCAATTCTTTCTCACCCGGGTAAGTCTATTTTCTATACTGTAAGCCCGTTGAATCATCATTGTTTGCCTTTATAGCTTGTACGGAAATTTCAAATTAAACCCACAAGCGAAAAAGAAATTGACATCAAACTGAGGCTAATTACTACACCTGAGAAACCAATCGACCTCATTTTAAATCGGAGAGTTTAATTTATTTATGATTTCTACTTTTATTTGTCAACTCTTATTTTATTGTTCTTATTTTTATATTGTTTTTATCATTTTTTTGTTGTACATATATTTTATATATTATTATTTTATCATTATATTATTATATCATCTGTGTGATTTTATTCATGCCCATTTGCTGCCAGTTAGTGATATTTCTTGAACAAGAATTTCATCATAGGTTTTAGTATTGGAATTAGTGTTATTAATTGTGATATAACCTATACATACATGTAGTTTTGTTAAATTCGATCCATGTGATATACGATAAGACACATTTTTGAAATAAAACAAACATTAACTCACTTGGCAAGTTTGTTTTTTCTTTGTGACTCATCAATAGGTTTGAAGGTCTCCACTAGATAATCAGTAGTAGGTTTCTATCTCGAACAAACCTCCTGGACGGTATCGAATGAACCAGCGACGTGTCTCATCGTAGGCAATGGTTAGTATAGCAAACGGCAGAGCGAGCAGCCAGTACCACCATCTGAGAATAGTGAGATTATGTGTTATTCTCATAGATTCGCTTTCCTACTTGATCAAAACTTACTTGAGTGGATAAAGATTAAGTAAAGCTGGCATACCAGGACAATAACAAAGAAAGAGGGCAATTAATGTCTCCACTACCAAACTAGTGTTGAGCACTTGGTTGCTGTAGACAAATGCAACAGTTAGATGAAACTAGGGTCGTCTCAGTTTTACCTCATTCCTTGCTGCAGTAACGAGTTTCGTCGAGTTTTGCAAATGAGCAAATCTGCCCACTGACAAACGACAATCGAGACAAAGAAAGCGGTTTGACAACGATGTTCTAAAACTTTGCGCCCATTATAAGTCTACAGGGTACATTGAATTTTAGAGAATTGAGTGCAATCACAAGTAACCGACAGTGCGCTTACCCAGAACTGGCCGTGTTGGTCAATTATGACCACTTCTTTTGCTTCCCAGGAAGATCTTATATGGAAAAGATCTGTGATAAAGAATCCATGATCAGCCATCACGGCAAAGTATGTAAAGAAACCAGCTAAAGCTTGAATCATGCCAATTTGGAAATAAGCAATGTTGAAGAGACGCATTGTCACCAAATGGTCGGTTTGAGGATTACGAGGCTTCTGTCGCATGATGTTCGACTCAGCCTAAGTGGACAAAGAGTTTGTGTGTTTGAAGCGTTGTAATAAATGGTTAAGATACCTTTTCGTAACCCAGAGAAATAGAAGGGAAAATATCAGTTCCTAAGTCTATACATAAAATTGTAATAGTGCCCAGGGCCAAAGGAAATCCAAAAACAACATAAAAGATGAAAGGAATTATTTCAGGAAAATTAGAAGCTACTACATAAGCAATAGATTTCTTAAGATTGTCGAAGATGACACGGCCTTCTTCAATGCCTACCACAATGGTGGCAAAGTGATCATCAAGCAGAATCATATCGGCGGCTTCTTTAGAGACATCGGACCCTGTGATACCCATTGAGATACCAATATTAGCGCGCTTCAATGCCGGTGAGTCGTTGACACCATCTCCGGTGACTGCAACTATGTTGTTCAACCGCTGACAACTCTGTACTATCGACAATTTTTGTTCAGGCGAAGTTCGCGCAAAAACAATTTCGGAAAAGTTGTCAATGACAGTGTCCAACTGGGCAGATGAAAGTCGACTTAGAATGTCGCCTGGTATAACAATTGAATTGTCCCAATAACTAGATTCGGTCGAAATTGATTTGTTTGTACCAAACAATTTGTGGTAAACTTTCTCGTCCATTACTATGCGTTTCTTTTTAGGCTTTGAGATAATACCCACTGACTTGGCAATAGCCTGAGCGGTAATAGGGTGATCTCCTGTGACCATGAACACTCGAATACCAGCTTCACGGCATTTGGCAACCGCTTCCGACACATCAGGTCTAGGTGGATCAATTATCGATACTAAGCCAAGTAGAGTAAAGCATTTGATGTTGTGCTTTGGCACCGAGTGAGACTCGTCTTCAAACAGAATCTTCACGTCATTGGTGTAGAACTCTGCAAAAGATAGCACTCGTTCCCCCTTGGTGGCAAAGTAGGTACAGATGTTGGAGATTATCTCGCGAGCTTGCCCATCCAGCACCAAACAGTGACCATTGAGCACAAACGACTCGCACTGGTTCACAATTCGCTCCGGGGCACCTTTAATGCACACCAAGTACTTGTGTGAGGCATTCTTTTCCGTCAAATGATGCACTGTTAACTGGAACTTATTGGTAGAATTGAAAGGCACTTCAGACACAATCGGATACTTGGCTCGAATTGGGCTAGTATCTATAGCGATTGACTCGATTAACTTGAGTATTGCTATGTCAGAAGCACTTCCCGAGAATTCTCTTTTAAAAATATAGTTATTTTGTATCTTATATTTAGACATGGTTATTGCGTATCTTTTACTTACGCTTTGTTTGTGCCATTTTGAGAATTTGAATCTACAAATTGTTCTTTGTGTTTAGCCTGATTGCACAGACAACCGACTCGAAGAAAATCTTCAAAACGATTCGAAGAGTTAAGTTCTTCTTGTAAAATGGTCATATCACCCAAAGTGTCATAAATCTGATTGTTGAACCAGATATGAGCCACACTCATTTTGTTTTGAGTCAAGGTGCCTGTCTTGTCTGAGCAAATAATTGAAGTAGCCCCAAGCGTTTCTACAGCTTCGAGGTTTTTCACCAGACAATTCTTCTTATACATTGATTTGGCACTAAGACTGAGACACACCGTGACGGTAGCTTGCAAGCCTTCGGGCACGTTGGCTACAATCACACCAATGAGAAAGATCACAGCCTCTATCCACGAGTAGCCTATGCAGAGCGAGAGAATGAAGAAAAGAATGCCAAGAGTGAAAGCAAACACGGTGATGAGATGGATGAAGTGGCGAATCTCGCGAGCAATTGTGGTTTCGCCACTAGGTTGGTGGGTGAGGTGAGCGATCTGTCCGATGGCGGTGTGATCTCCTACACGAATCACTACCCCACGGGCTCTACCCTCGGTACAGTACGACGAGAAGAATGCCAAGTTGTCTGCTTCCAGTGCATCCTGGTGGTTAGTGCTGCAACCTCGCGACTGCGGATGACTCTCTCCCGTGATCGATGAGTTGTCCACTTTAAATCCATAAGCTTTAATAATCAGAGTGAACAGTTACATTTAGTAGGACAACAAACATAATTTGCAAAAAAATCAAATCGAGTGAGAAAAGTGAATTGAAAAAGTTCGAATCAAATTGAATGAGAATCAGAAGAGTTATGCACAACAGTTTCGAATCATAACACGGTTAAGGATTCAAATCACATCATTGAAAGTTAGATTTAAATCGGTTATGAATTCGAATCACAACAACGATAGTTTGATTCGAATCGGTTAAGCACAGTAGAAGTAGCATAACTGTTACTGTGCAAAATGGCCAAGTAGCAGAACATGAAATTGTCTAAGTATAGAACAGGGCATAGAAAACAACCAAAATTTGTATTTGCCATTAATATAACAAGAGATATATAAGATATATATACATACATTCGACAATGCGTAGATCGGCGGGTACTTGGTTGCCACCATTCACTTCCACCACGTCGCCAATCACCAAGAACCTTGGATCGATTTCTTTCACCGACCCATCTCGCAGTACGTATGCTTGATGTGGAATTAGACCTTTGAACGAACTCATTATGGCCGAAGACTTGGCTTCTTGGTAGTAAGCAAATACACCAGTGACTATCACGACCACAATCAAAACAATGCCAAGATACAGCTGTAGATGAAGTATCAGTTAAAAATTCTACCCAATTCAGGTTAAAACTTTACATTATCTTTACTAGCCGATTCACCATTCTCGGCTACTTCAATAAAGTATGCAACCATACACAGAACTGCACCAAACCAAAGCAGAAGAGAAAAGCCGCCCATGAGTTGCTTGATAAATTTGACGATCTCTGGTGTTTGCTTTGGCGGAGTGAGTTGATTAAGGCCATTTTGTTTAAGCAACTTCTTTGCTTCAACGGTGGTTAAGCCTCGCTCAAGGTTGGTGTTGTAACGTTCCACCAACTGCTTGATGGTCAACAAGTGATCATCTATTTGCACGTTATTTAACTTGCAATTTGAAAAGTTGCGCAAAGAATTTGACAACTGTATATTTGTTGTATCTTCTGACATCACTTCCTAACTTCACCAATGTCACAATAATGTATTTTTACTATTGCCATTACATTTATATATATGCAAAAGCATGTTTATTAGATTTAAATTTAGAACAAGTTTTGAACAAGAAAGAAATGCAGTTTTATTGTATGTTAACCGGAAAATTTGCTATAAAATTAATATATTAGAAATTATGTGCAAACAAAACATCATTCTAATAATTTCTCCCTTATTTGTATATGCACAAGTGTATTGAATTTGAATTGTAGGTTGCGAACCATTTTATTTTGATTACGTCTTATGTGGACGGAATAGAATGCAGGAGTACATGCGCGCGCATGCGTGTCACATGTGAGTTGGCCTTTATGTTTTTCACTGCACACGCTTTTCTGTATTTTGACTAAAGTTGTTTTAATATATCTAACTTTTTAATTATACCTACATCAAAATGGAAAGTGGCGAAGAAAATGAAAATATACTGACGAATGGTATTTTGTGTTAGAATTTATTTATATTTTTCGAGTTAATCGTTTTTTTTGTTTGCTTTTAGAAAATTCAACTGATGACGCAGTGTTGCAGCCTGTGTTGCAAGTAGACAAGCCGAAATCATGCAAGCGTGGAATTGTCTACTTGAGCCACATACCAGAGGGCTTGACGGTACGAAATATTCGTGAGTTGCTATCCAAACACGGCGAGGTAGAACGGATCTATCTGGAGCGTGACAAGTCACTCAAAAAGGGTAAGCAGTCGAAGAAACGCTGCAAGTACATCGAAGGATGGGTTGAGTTTAAGAAGAAGAGTGTTGCCAAGATGGTTGCGGAAGCGCTCAATGGAACTCAAATTGGTGGCAAGCGAAGAACTAAATTCTATGAAGCTTTGTGGAATATTAAATACCTTAAAAGGTGATTTATTGGCCAATGTCAGCATTATATGGTCACTTTTTTAATAATGAATAATTGTAATATTTTTAGGTTTAAGTGGAGTCATCTAGCCGAGCAAATGGCATATGAAAAAGCTTTGCGAGAACAAAAATTGAGATTGGAAATCGGAAGAGCAAAGCGGGAGGCCACATTCTACGCTGATATGATTACCAGAAGTCGTCATAAGAAAAAGATCTACAACGATCCGAATCGCAACTACAAACAGCGAGCAACTGACGAGCAAATCAAGCAGCAAAAACATGCTAATAATGAATGGGACGTTGAGCTGCTCCAAAGCATATTCAAGTAAAGTGAACATTTTATTTACATTAACATCACATATATTATACAAAAAATGTTATAATTTTTCATCTGGCGATTCATTAATGTTGAAGTAATACAGCGAATTATTAAAATGTTCCAAGTCAATATAATCATCTTTGCCCTGGTCTTGCATGTTAAGGAGCACTTTCATTAGATTGTGCTTGATTTCGGTGAAAGTGAACCGATCGTCCGCTTTGTAAGCCCAGCAGCTCTTCATGAGATCATAGAGAAAGTCACTGCAATGGTCTGGCTGTAAGCATATGTTTCCTTGCCGGATAAAGTTGACTACTTCGGATGCACTCATGCCGATGTACGGCGTGGAGCCTAAGGTCACTATCTCCCACATGACGATGCCATACGCCCAAACGTCACTCTTGACTGAGAAGATTCCCATTGACAATGATTCGGGACTCATCCAACGAATCGGCATCTGACCACCATGCCTCATCTCGTACATGTCACTTTCTTTCTCTCGAATGCTTCTTGATAGACCAAAGTCGGCTATCTTACAGTTCTTGTTCTCGTCCACTAAAATGTTGCGCGCAGCCAAGTCTCGATGTATGATCTGCAACCAAGAGTGAAGTAATGTTTAGTTCATTGTCGAAGAAGGAAAACGCTAAAATGCCTGGAAAAGCACTATTATCTTATTGCCGATTGAATCTATAAATGTAATATTTTGGTATCTAAAAACTCCTCAAGTTTTACATTTAACAATACAAACATTTTCAAAATATACAGTATGCCCTCATACTTCCCGAGAGTGAGTGTAGAAATCATCAAAAGACTGTGAAAGGTACACGAGAAATGGGGCGGAGTAAAGAAAGGAACAGCTTAGCTATGTCGTGTGCTTAGCAGTTCGACCAGCGTGTTAACTCTCACAGTGCTTTGGGCGCATTTCACATATGACGTGTGAAACTATTGAAGAGCGAAAGTATGAGGGAATACTGTAGTTGGTTTACATGATTCAAGGGCACAATTTTTTTCAAAGAGAGAAACTTATATTCACAAATTAATTGAGAATGAAAAAAAGATTGTTCTATTTTTAGTTTATTTTTATGTTTTAATCTTAACTATTTAAAATTTTAACTCTTTGATTTTGATGAATTTAACTTTGTGCTTAATTTTTATCTTGACTTATGCACGATCCTTTGGCGTGTGGCACAAACAAGAGTGTGTGTTGCATTTTGCCGAGTGTTCAAAATTTTCATTTTTACTTTTACTAATATTTTGCACTGCCCATTTCAACACTGTACAATAGTAGTACATACAAGTAAAACTCCATACATAGTTGAGTTGGTTTACATGATTCAATGGCACAATTTTTCCAAAGGGAAAAAACCTATTGACAAATTAATTGGGAATAAGAGAGGTTTGATTTTTAGTTTATTTTTTATATTTTAATTTTACGACTATCACTCTTTGATTTTGATGAATTTAACTTTGTGCTTAATTTTGATCTTGACTTATGCATTTTCCGCTTTGATTTCGTACGTTGTTTACAAAGCGAATTAGTCGAAGAAGTTAGCGAATGTTTTGATTGATGTGGACTATTTTTCTTGCCTTGCTTTTGATTCGTTGAGCTACCGCACTTGAGCGATGATTTGTTTCTGTAATAATAATATTATTATTAAAATTACTAAAAGTTGTGAAACAATAACCTTGAATTGTTCTCAACTTGAACATTGGAAGTTTTAATTACTTCTGATTTGATCTTGTATTGAAGATAGATGACAAGTGCAATTCCTATGGCAATCACAATAACGATACTGATAAACATGATAACACCTTTGAGCAAATTTGCTCTACTGCCACATGTGAAGTACTGCTCGGGTGGAATGGCTAGTAAGTCGACATCGAGGTAGACTTTGCCCGAGTTGACCGCCT
>WURS02003177.1:0-28992 GCA_011762765.2 Rhinocypha anisoptera
GAGAGAGAGAGAGAGAGAGAGAGTGAGGGAGAGAGAGAGAGAGAGAGAGAGAGAGAGAGAGAGAGAGAGAGAGAGAGTGAGAGAAAGAGAAAATGTGTGTGTGTGTGTGTGTATGCACATGCATGTGCGTCAAACAGAATCAAGAAACACAAGTCAACAAGTTAATTTTTGCGCATGCGTACTAAAACTCCGGAACCACATTGCTCTCTACAATGTGGCTATAAACTTGTTGCATTTGTTACTTTCTCTCTCTCTCTCTCTCTCTCTCTCTCTCGCTCTCTCTCTCTCTCTCTCGCTCTCTCTCTCTCTCTCTCTCTCTCGCCTCTCCAGTTGGTGGTTGATTCTCACTAGAAGACAGTTCATCACATCGGCTCCGGAGTTTTCCACTCCCGAGATGTGGTTCATGATAATCGGACTAAACTGAACCACGAGACAAAGATAATTTTAGCAAACGAGGGCTGTTGCTATGCTTACAGAACTTAAGAGTCTTGTGATCTGTTCGAGCAGCCTTAAGAAGAGGCAATGCCGTGTAAAGATCTTTCTCGACTGGGCCAATACCAAGCGACTTTGTTTCAAACACTCCCGCGAACCCGCAATAAAATGCTGCTTGGAATAATTTAGTACACTGTTAGAAATACTGTCTCGTTATAACCCAACATTGAGCACGTTTCTGGTAATCGACAAAATTTTAGGGTTATAACCAGAAACGTGTTCAATGTCAAGTTATAACAAGACAGTATTTCTAACAATGTTGGTTTAGTAGGAATGACTCAAGGCTGATTTAGTAGATTTAGTGATTGATTTGGTACAGATAAAAATTTTAATAAAGCACTGTAAAGGTTAATTAGAGCTCTAGCTTTCTGCTAGGCGGCGTCACTGTCTATGGAAGTAAACATTTAGAAATTTTTATCTCCACCTAAAATCAGTTATGAATCAACTCAGAGGTGTTTTTCTGGGGTAAACCATAATTTTCCCATTGTTTTCTTCTATAGACTGTGACATAACCTAGCGGCATAACTAAGCGGGTGATTGTCTTGTCTTCCACAGTGCTTTGAAAAAATTAGCTGTACTCCAGAAAAACACCATTGAATCAACTCAGAGCTGTTAACGGGGGTCCGGGTGAAAATTTTTAATTGTTAACTTGCATAGACTCCTCACCACCTAGCGACGAACTGGAGAATCTAATTAACTTTCACTGTGTTTTAGAACAATTTTCACCCGGACCTCCGTTAACAACCCTGAATCAACTGACAGCACTCACGCCATCTATTCGTGAAATATTCAATCATTTTTATCAATTGCATATTATTGTTACTATATATTTTAAAAACAGTTTTGACATAAAGCAAAACATATTTTCAAGAAATGGCCATATTTCAAAAAAATAATTGAAAATATTTTTTTTGTTAAATAAATGCAATAAAAATATAAACAATTTTCAATTTATTGGACTTTTTTGTTTAAAAACGTAAAGAATTTGTAAATGATTTGATTGGTGAGTAGTGTTCAACTTGAACTTTTCTTTCAGTGTTTAGTTTGTTGCTCTTGTTTTTCTCAACTACATTGATTGTATGGTTTTTTATGTACACCCACTATTTTAATTTTGCTAATTCTATTGCATACATAATCTCGTTTTCCAATATTATTGTTAAGTATTTCCAATAATAACTAGTGAATTTTTTAATAGTCGATGAAAAGTTGCAAGCAAAAGTACTAAAGAAAGTTTGAGTTGACAAAACATGCAAAAGGTCATTTTTGTCATAAATAAATGCACTGAAAATAACTCTGACCATGAAAGGAACATTACTTAATAAGACTCGGAGAGTAAGTTCCCGATTTATGCTCAAAAAAAGTATTTGTCTTAGGAGCAAATGTCAGGCAATCTTTTTTTCTGTGGCAACCATATCATATTCAATTTATTGACAATTTACAGCGTTAACAACCTTCAGTACACTTTGTTGCTTGCAGCTTCTTACCAATAAAAAAAAACTGTACAGTCTTCCCCCTTTTCCGAACGTCTTATCCGAACTGGGAGTTTGAAACTTTGAATTTTTTTTCTATTTTGTTAATGCTTTTATAATTTACTTGATTGTCTATTAAGATCAAAATTGATAATGATCACCTGCAGTGCAAGCATGACCGATGAGATTTTGTAACCAAATAAGAGTCGGTACTTGAATGCACTGTTAAAAATACTGTCCTGTTATAATCCAACATTAAGCACGTTTCTGGTTATAACTTGACAAGTTTTTGTCATAGACTTTCAACTTAAAAATGTAAGTTTATAAGCAGACATTTTGGAAAATCAACGCTTATAAGCTGACTTTTTTGATATTGTAGGCTTATAAGCCAACGTTTCTTAAATTGTCATCTTAAAAACTGGTATTTTTGAGATTATAAGGTTATAACCAGAAACGTGCTCAATGTCAGGTTATAACTAAACAGTATTTTTAACAGTGTGGGGAAAATTAGTAGAAATTTTCTATCCATAGCTACCAATTACTCATTGGTTCGGATAAGGGAGAAAACTGTATTTTAATTTTAGTCATTTGACGAGAAAGGGAAGCGAAATTTCAATCTTATGCTTACAGAATTAAATTTGTCATATTTGTTGTTTTAATTTTGAAGAATTTTGCCAAAACAAACTTCCAAAGCGTATTTTTGTCATTTCAAAAAATGAGTTGAAATATAACGGTAGAGTGTGGATGGTTTGGTGACACAGAGTCAAGCAATTTTCCGCTCAACTTAACGGATACAAATAGGTGACGCGTGCGGGTTTACTGGGCCTAGCAAAAGGCGAGAGTGCCGCTTGGCCGATTGTGGAGTGTGTAATCTGGTTGAGACTAGCCCAGAGTGAACCGATAGAGTGATGGCCACTTATCGGTGAATGCAGTCACTGGAGCACCGCTAAGGCTCGCCATTCGTTTTGCGTGGCTTCTCCACTCCAGTGACGGCTGGGTGATTCAATTAGAGTCAAGTGCGCGTGTCGCCCGGTCACTGAGCCGTTACTATCACTCGGTACCAGTGTTTGCTTGTGGATCGATTTCAATTACCGCTCGCGGTGATGCTGATGCGCTCTCACTCTGCAATGGGTGACACGCGTCCGCGGGCACTCATCTCGCACTCATCGCGTCGACTCGCTTGATTGCCGGCTCCACTTGTCACATCACACCTAACCAATCTGCTTGCCATTCGTCACACGCTCATCTGTCACAACTTAACTCATTGAGACATTCAATTCGGTCTAATCAAGTTACACCTAAATTAGAAATAAATTAAAGTTCAAATGCTAAACTTCTCTGTCTTGTTTTAGGTTGCAAATTGAACTACTGACAATAGACTGATCTCAACGACTTTGATAACGACACCTTGACACAATGGGCTAAGCAATCGTCACTTAATTAAAAGTGATCGACAGCTCCATTGACAACTGCTACTGCAACAAGATAATTGTGCCGAAGCAGATGTCGAAGTGTGGAGTCAATTGGCGTACAATAGGACCCGTTTGTGGTCCCACTCAACACAGCTCGCTAACAATAGTGAACCTAATTGAGCGAGTTTTTCATACTGCTGAGCTTTAATTTTTATTCGCGCGGTGACACGCGATTGCTTACATTTTCCAAAGTGTAACATTGTTTCGGCTTGTTTACCATTTGACTTCTGCTACCGGTTCTGGTCCCAATAGTCCTCTCAGTAAAACTGAATCATTGTGCAGTTCTGTGACTAGCTACAACCTAGACTACAATCTAAAGTCAATCCACGAGAGGAGCAGAGATATTGATGAAGCAGTGCATGGCACTGGCAATGGAAACTCGGGATACCGCGTCAGATGACATCCTCGGACCAATTGAGTCCACTGGTGGCCACCGGCACTACCACTCGGCACTGATTTCCTCCCGGCAACTTGGCTTGCCGTTAAATGTTTGTATCACGCAAATTAGCTGTATCGTTGCACGCGATTCAGTAGACTAATTCAATTAGATTACCACCACCGTGGGCAGATGTATTCCTAAAGCTATTGATTGCTAGCTGGCTTTCACTCGATTTATTGCCCTGTGATATAGATTTCTTATGAATTTTTCATCACTATCTATGCCCAACCAATCGATATCAACGTCATTGCTTGCAGGTTTACGTTCAAGTGAACTAATTAAAAGTGTAACTACAATTCAAGCGGGCCCTCGGCTTGAACTGGTGATCGGCTCGTGAGTGGCACGCGAGCATGGTGTGCCAGTGCCAAAGTGCTCGAAATCGGTGGATCGCGGGCAGATGGCAGAGCGAGGTGCTAATAGAGTCATCACCGAGTCGTGACCCATCCAGAGTGCACGGCTCGATCCAGTGAGTGTGAGAAAAGCGAGTTGGAGCAGAGACCGACACCGTACCGAGACCTGTGGCGAAGCGAAATGCGCGGCACGCCTTTGTCGTCTCGAGGCCTCGTTTGTCATGGATTCTATCCTCGATTTGTCATTCGTCAGCCCAGTAGACCACGCCCAGTCATGCTCATCTTGCTTGGCCAATGAGTGCTTCTGGCGTTGGTTTATAGGTCTGGCGCGCCACCCTGGCTCCACTGGGCGACTCTTGGTGTCTCCTCCTGCTGCTGCGCTGGTTCTCAGCTAAGTTTCCAATTGCTCTTCGATCTCACGCATTACTCACAGATCGTTTTGCAACGCACTCCATTCATACCCAAAGACGCGTGGTGCAAGCATCAATGCCGCACACAGGTTTGCTTCTCACATCTTTTCAAATCACTGACTGACTTATCCTGCTTTAATCGCGTTATTTGATGTGATCCACCAGGGCAAGCTGGAATCAATCAACTTGGTGGGGTGTTTGTCAATGGCCGACCATTGCCTTTGCATGTCCGTCATCGGATCATTGAACTGGCCTTACTGGGAGTTCGACCTTGTGACATCTCTCGTCAATTGCTTGTTTCTCACGGATGTGTTTCAAAGATATTAACTCGATTTTACGAAACAGGTCAGTAAAACTTATCTCCAATTATGTTGTTTGTTCAACTCATTGTAACCCACGGCAGGTTCGATCAAACCAGGAACGAATCACTTGAGTAAGTATTACTTGGTTGTCTATATTTTGATCAAAAGCAATTCTTGTTTGAAATGGAAATTCTTAAAGGAGGCGTAAAAAACAAACAAGTTTCGGGTCCCACCTCTACTCCAAGCATTGTGAAACGCATCTTGCGGTTGAGACACGAGAACCCAGCTTTATTTGCGTGGGAAATCCGTGAGTTGTTACGGCGCGAACTGAATCAATCGGAGGCAAGTTCGAGTAGCTCAGAGGTGAACCACAATGCTATGCACCTCCATGCTCCAGTGGCCACTCTCGACTCGACCCTAGTTGCATCTAGCGAAGCTATCTCGAACCACTGCTCTCTCCTTCCAAGCACTTCCACCATGCCCAGCTCTATCCCTTCCAATGCTGCACTAATGCAGTCCATCTGTCAACAAGTCACCACCAATTGGCCCACTATTCCTCCAACCAAAGTAGTTACCACTAATAGTAAGTAACTAAATCTATTTTTCACAAATAAATTTTTTTTCTGTTGGCGTGCGATTCAATTTATTTAATTAGACAGAATATATTCAAAATCCAGAAAATTTTACTCGTAACTTATTCATTGAATATGAGTTGTGCATAAAAACAGTTACTTCAATAATTTTATTTTTTGGGGTTAGGTTGTATAGATTGGCATGCTTACATTTTCTGTCACTTTGAAATACTTTATAATATAACATAACCTTTAAAACTTATTTTTCTTAAGTACTTATCTTGATTTAATTATTAATAGCTGTTATATATACAGTCTGCCCTCAAACTCATGAAAAGTCAGTGGTCATTGTCGTTAAGGTACAGTGAAAGTACTAAATTCGAAAAGCCAAGCAAGCACAAAGGCAGGACCACTTGCTGTTTCATTATATACAGTGACTGTTACAGACATTGTTGTTGAATCTCATGAGTTTGAGGGTTTACTTTATTTTATTTTTTTGAACTTGTATATATAAAATTAAATAAAAAAATTCATGATTCACTGATAGTAATGAGAAATGATGGAATATATTGCTTTAGGCTAGTAATGGAAATTGAAATGAATGCACCAGCTACAATATGTTTGCGTTGGCTTGTTTGGCATCGTCATGATTGGATTCAGACAAAATCAAAGTACAGTATTTCCCCAGATATTCGAACTTATGAATGTTGAGAGTGGTTCGGATAAGGGAAAAGTTCGGATATGAGAGTTTTTTAAAAAGTTTCTAAATTGACATTTGATCATCAAAAACTATATCTACAGCTCACATTTACCTATTAAATCGAACTATTTGGACTACTTGGCCTCGGACATTGAACATGAATTCGTTCGAGCAGAACCTCAACCAACTTCACAACCCACCACCATCGCCACAGGAAAAGGTCGAATTAGTCGATTTTTGGCTTAAAACCCAGCATGTTTGATTCAAGCTGATTAATTCTGAGAAAACTCCCAGTAGATTTTCAAAGTCTTATCAAGACGTTCACTGTCAACGTTAACGGATATTTTACTTTATATTCGGTAAGTCAACTTTTCAATCAGTAAGTTCGGATATAGGGGGTTCAAATAATTGGGGAAGACTGTAATAAGACATATAAGGCTTGTTTTAAAATGTTTGTTCTCTTTATTATCGTCATTGGTGTATCATTGCCAATAATCCGTGATTACAGATGAAAGTAGTAGTTAGAACAATGGCTGGTACTTTGGTGAGCAGAGTGGAGAGTGAAATGGCGCCACTTGTGCCACGGGCGCTGCTATCTTCTCCGAGCACTGGCTAGGCTTCTGCATCCCAAGTGGTGGCAGATTCATTATATAAAAATATTGAGTTACAATGTATGTCCGGTGAGCTTAGTTGGCGTGAATATCCATGATGTGTTGTCCCGAGCTGTCGTAAGGCGAGCCTTGAGGTAAGCCAGGATGACCCATCGGATGGCCCATCATCATGGCTGCGTGTGGGTGGCCAGGTAGAAGCATTTGGGAGTGCACTGGAGACCTTAGTTGGGGATTGATTGAAGAATATCCTCCCATGCTACCCATGTGACTGGCCATGCTCATTGCACCGTCGGTACAGCCTTGCATACCTGTCAACAAGCTTAAAGTGAGTAATTCGCGGTCCAGCTTATGTTCAACTCTTACCTGGTGGCCTGAATTGCTGACTGCTATCCATCAAGTATCCCATATTCGGGTCGGGACTGTATGCCGATCCGCCAGAACCTAGGGAACCTCCGAGATCTGCACAGTACAAGTGGGCTTAGAATAAGAAAGTCACGTAACTAGGAACTCACCTGCTCGATTGGATTGATCGATCATCGGTTGCACGATTCTTCTCCGCGCGTTGATGAACCTAGAAAAGCGACAATACCAATTAGAATTCCACTCGCGGGCCAGTACTCTCCCATCCCGAGCTAGATGAATTGTGTGTAGACTCAATTCGATCGTTGCCAAGCAGCCACACGGTCGGACAAAAAATTTAATTTATGCTTATTATGACAATCTGGCAGAAAGGGCATTTCATAAGCATCGGATATGCCATTAGCCCAATAGCTACCAGGCAAAAATGACTAGACTCAATTGAGTTGTTTAAATATAAAACTGTCACAGCAGTAAGCAAAAATAATAACACAATTTGCGACAGAATCGATCAGAGTGGC
The DNA here is from genome assembly GCA_011762765.2 of Rhinocypha anisoptera. NCBI lineage: Eukaryota > Metazoa > Arthropoda > Insecta > Odonata > Chlorocyphidae > Rhinocypha > Rhinocypha anisoptera. The sequence continues at coordinate 7,696 of WURS02003177.1, forward strand.
AAGTTACAATGGCCAAAGCGAGGTAGCACAGCGTAGCCTGCGGGCAATCTGAGCCCTAGCTGGGCTGCGGCGATCTGCATTCAACGTTGATCAGATTTAACCTCTCCTCTCAATATTCCCATGTGGATGACGAAGCAGCTTAGAAGAACATGTCAACCTCGATCTTCGTCACTGAGCTTAATAGATTGCTCAACTGATTCGAGAACTAAAGAAAAAAGCGCCAAAAGCCATTAGATTGAGTGTAGAACCGGCATCGCTAACTGGTGGAGTTGGCCAAAAAGGAGGCATAAATCAATGTCGGACCCACAAATGCAACTGGCCACTTGTCCACCCACCCAAGCCAAAGAGACTGCTGGCTCTGGAACTTGGTTGCTCCCAAACAAAATTAGATTGATGGGCTGGTGACGCCTTTACCCCTTTTCACTCGTCGCTCTTCTTCAATCACCCAATAGTACAAGTGCTAGTGAGAAGCCAATGGTATGGAGTGCACAGAGAGATTGAGAGTGAGTGAGAGAGAATTGGAATAAAAAGCACCTCTCTGGGCAGCGAATGTGTGTGGCCGGGAGTGGCATGGCATGGAACGGAACACGAAGCATGACCAGTGCCAGTAGAATGTCGATGGCATCAATGGCAGTCTGTGGTGCCGGTCATCCCATGTGCCGGCAGTGACATGAGTTATGAGAGTTATCAACCATGGTGCAACGGTGCATTGGTGTGGTGTGCGCCTTATTCGCTGGCCATTGGTTCTGTTTGGCATGGATGAGCACGAGCAAATCGGCAGTCGCGCAAGCGGTAAGGTGCGAATGATGAGCATCAACATCACAACTGGCCCGTGTCTGGTGCCTACGGTGTTTGGACCAGGTATAGTCGCCTGGCTCGTGCCGCACCAACGCTACTCGGTGAGAACTCGACATAGTGAACAAAAACAAACAGTGCACCAATTAATGAGCCATAGCGAGCACTAATGGTGATGCAGCGAGGCACGCCGCCATCCGATGCCGGTAGCGCGCGTGTTGGCTGATTCTCGTGTGGCACAGTGTTGGGCTATTCTATGGTGCCAGTGTCGTCGTTGGTTAGCAGCAACAGCAGCATGCCACGCTTCACCACTGGTCACGGTATTTGTCGATGTGCACAGTGTCGAGGGTCTGGTGTGCTTCGCACCGGCACACGGTTATGCTCGTCCAGTCTGGCATAACATACACAAATCGACCTGTAATCTGTCACGACAAAATAATGACAATTGCGAGAGGTCCCGAGTGCGAGCGCCCACCGATTTGTTGCCAGACCTGCTTGTTGGGTCACTGGGCGAACCAAGGTTTGCAAAAAACCTCGTGCCCGGTAGTCAATTGTGTGCAAGACGCGCAGTCAATATTTGCTGAGTAGTCGGCAACGATTGTAAAATCAATACTGATCCCTCGGTAGATCGGGCTGTCTAGATGAGAATTAATCTGCAATAAAAAAAAGTGCGACACCAGGCAGCGAAGCACCGAGTGCAATGCTGACGCATTTACTAATGGCAGAGTGGTGGTTCTGACACGCCAGCTGTTGACCACTCTGCCGGCCAGTTGGTCCTCCCAGGCGTGCTGGTCTGAATGCATCACGCCAATTGGCTCCAATAGCAACGTACATGCTCAATGCTAATTGAATGTTGAGTCGAGTTGGTAAAAATCACATCGGCTGTGAGTCCGAGAACAGCGCTACCAAGGGCAAATCAATCGTTATTCGATGACTTGGCATTGTTGGCTCTATCTGTCCCCTACCAAAGCAGTCAGATCAGATTAGGCTATAATTAAAGTTCTAAGCGAGCAGAATCAGAGCGAGAGTTGGCACCAGCTAGCCAACTCTACTAGTAGTATAATTAAAAGATTAGTTTGCTGACTTCATCTTTGACAGCCTACAGTGACTGGCGAGCCTGATACTAGGCCATCTTGAGCCGGCAGCAGGCAAATTTAATTGGAAATGAAAAATACATCTCAGTTGGGATATGACAAAATGATTCGACGTAGCATGGAAAGTGAAGCACTGGTAAAGAGTGAAGCTAGTTAGTCTGCTTGCCTGCACCGACCGACCGGCCAGAGGAGCGAGAGTTGTACAAACAGGGCACTGCATAGACCATGAACTGCGCTAGGTGATGACGGTGCATTGACGGTTCCTTGCTCTCCAAACTCGATGGTGATCGGCAATCAACACGGTCTAACGGGATTGTCTTTCGACTTGGTATGCTCGAGTTAAAGGCTAGATCGGCCCGTCACCTCCACACCATGACCCTCACACTGCGGCACAAGCGTTGTGTTAGCAAAGTTAGACCAAGCACGAGCGTGTGCATTCAGTTTTGGAGAGGCACCTCTTGTTCCACGCAACTATTAATTAGAAGAGCAGAGCCGAGTGTCGATCCGTGCCGCTGCTGAGAAAGTTTGAAGCAGTCTAGATCAAAACCATGCTGGCAGTGGGTAAGCCATTGTTGCAGTGATGAGAAGCGATTAAAGCAAAGTTCATTATAATTCAGTCCAGATCTGGTGCCAGAGACAAGTTGTGTTGCGCGCTGTAGTTGATAGATCACGTGCCATAGGTTTGCCGTGTGGCGCGGTCGGCGGCGCCAGTCCTTGCTTCACCCGTCATTTGCAGTGATGCACGTGCCGAGTTTGAATTGTTCGCTTTAAATCCTTAATACCGTTTAGGGCTTACAAACAAACCAAAATCTTTGTGGCTGTGGTAGAGAAGGCACAAGTCCAGTTAAGTTGGGCGCAGGAGCCGATCATTAGGGCCCAACACACATGACAGTGGTCAGTGCTGTCCCCCTCTCTTTCCAGTCATGATATTCAGCTCAGTTCACCGATTGACCTATTAGTTGGGTTAGGTACAATCTATGCAGAGATGCGAAATAAGCCTAATAATTATTAAAAGAAGTTCTTTTACATCCCTTTCCCTATGTGCTAGTGAAAAGAGACTCAACCAAAAAACAAAAGCCACATTGCTAGTGAGCTGTCAGAGATTGCCAAGCAAGACTGTCAATCAAAGTGAAAAGCAATTTTCATATGGCGATGCGGGAAAGGAAGAGGCTGACCAAAGCCCCGAGCGAGGCCGACTGCCGATGGCCTCGCCGATCACATGCCGCGTGTGCCAGTCGAACGAAGAGTGGCTGCAAGCGTGAGCAAGAAATGAAGTGATGAGCCAGGCTACAGCCATGGCCTCTCTATGGCCGGGTCCGAGTGGACGACAGGCAAAAGTCACGTCCCGGGGCGAGCACCACGATGCGCGTGCTTCACGGCCAACCATTTCGATTAAATACCCCAGTGCCAATCTGTCGGCCTCACTAGATCGTTTGTTTTAATTGCCCGCAAACAATTAACACCAAACCAACATAGTTCATTATAAAGGATGCTTGTGGCATATGTTGCCGGTAAGTCCACAAACTAAAATGTAGCTATTAAAGATGTCTGTCTAGTGGTATGCAAGGCCAACGAACTTTTTTTTGCTAACTCCACAGAGAAAACCAGAGTATTTTCAAATCTATAAACAAAGTAGATTTGCAAAAATGTTCACTCACCAATTGTTTACTTGTAGTATGGTCAAACCCGTATCTTGAGCTAACTGTTTCTTTTGGTCTTCTGAAGGATATGGATGCTATGTAATAGTAATATAAATTAATCAATTTGTGAAATCCAATATGACTGTCTGATCATACCGTTAGGTGTTGGAAAAGCCAAGCTCGCATGATGTTGGTTGCAACTTTTGGAAATATACCGCGTTTCTTTTGTCGTTTCTTACTCCGATCATCATCGTCGTCATCACCGGTTCCGTCACCAGATCCAATGCTGGCATCGCCTAAAAAAGAGCCTGAAAAAGAATGTGGGGTGAGTAAGTTGTGCAGATGGCGGGAGATAGGTTGTATACAAGTGAGTGAAAGTGACAGCGGCTGGCTCAGGTTCCATCGTGGGCTCACACCATGCTCTCTCACTGTGAACCAGTGTCTCGCACTCAATACTTCAATTGCTCGTCAATGGTGCTTCGCTGTGCCAATCCAATTATTACGCTTGTTTTAGCGTCGGAGCACAGGGCACATATGTCTGGTGGATTTGTTCCAAATCCGAGCCAATCGATCGGCCTCGCCTTATGGCCACCATGAAGCTCTCCATATAGACTATTAATATTTCTTAACTTGTTCTTAATTACGCCCAAACTGAGATTTTTTGTACAATTTTAACATTAGTGGTAAAGTTGGCACTGGAACTGACTAAAATCATCCAATGTTGAACTTTGAACTGATGCCAATCGGCTGTGATCGGTGCCTCACGCCAATGACACACCAGGGAATTAGATCCAGAGCAAAATTGTTGCCGGGATATGCCGTGAGACATCAATTACTGGTGATGCCAGATACACACACACGCACTCTACTCAATGTGTGAGTGAAGCACAACTCAGAACCCAAGTGCACCCGTCAGTGATGTCGCTTGCGCACCCTACTCACCGGACAAACCAACTCGCAAGGAAGCGTGACTCGCACCAAGCTGACCCACACGACTAATCGCTCTCTGACGTGCACAGTATTAACCAATTTCCTGATAACCATGCTTATGTTTCACAAACAGCACTAAAATCATTTCCACCTTTGACGCATCTGTTGGTGTTCTGACTTCTAGTCAATATTTCACTCAACAACTAGATCAACTTGGATGAAATAAGATCAAACGATTTATAGAATAAAGTAAGCGCCCATAATCTTTATCTGTAGGGTTAAAATGATGCAAGTTTCCAAGTGAGTAAACGAACTTGGCATGTGAACGAGAATCGAGCTAGACCACTGCAATCGCACCCTCCGTGGTGTTGGGCAGCTGGCTCACTGGGGAGAGGGAAATTGTGATTAATGTGACACTAATGCTTCCCTCGCAACATGGCTTCCTTTATTAAAATGCACAATCACCGCAAGAATACGAGTCGAGTCGAGGATTGGTGGGAGAAGCTTCAAATGACCGAATGGAAGGTCTCGGGTCGTCAGACTAGAGACCATTCAATCATAAATTTTCTGACTGACTTGCCACTCGAGGCGCCATATGTCGCTGGGCAAGACACAATCCGTAACGTGTTTCCTTGAGCAATTTCCCCACCAACCATGGTCACATCTACCCTAGGTTCTAACCAAAAAGTATAAACTGGCTGATGCTTTGAAACAATCGCCAGTCAAATCTATGTGATGATGATAATAATGAATAATGAATGGCCAGCTTAAGTCGAAAGAAGCGTAAAAGACTGGAAATAAATAAGGCAGAGCAAGCCAAAGGATTTGAGTTGACAGTGACAAATTGCCTGAGGATTATGGGCAAACAGAACATGGACAATTCAGCTGGCATTAAGTTTCCCGTCCGGTGCTGTGAGTGGTGGTGGTGTCGCGCGCCCGGGCTTTACTCATCCACTGGCTCCATACTTCTCTCTGCCTCTCATTAATTCATAGGCTCAATTATTATTATGGCATCTAGTCTAGTATCGAATGTTTGAACAGCACACAACACAACGGTCATCTCATATCCGGCGTTCCAACGTGATCAAGCAAGATTGTGTCTCGCAACCCGTCAACATGGATCGCACTGCCCCTCGGACTTTGTTGACATTTACTCTACCAAACAGTCATAGCTTTTAATTAAACCAAACCCAATCAATTCAAATGAAAGTGTTGCAGAACTGAAGAGTTTGATTAATGCTCGCGGCAGTTACTTTTCGAGCTCGGCGTGTTCATTCGCCGATAAAAGAACTCAATGATCCAGTGTAAGAAGTTTAGTGAGGCATCAATGGCTTTCATTTTATTTGCCTTTTAATGATCAAGGCACTCGATCCTCCTCTCCAAGTATTGTAAATCATTCAATCAAACAGACGTGTTTGGGCGCATGAGCTACTGCATTTGGTTTGCAGTACCGAACTAGATCGGTGTCACGCCATTTCTCAGCTCAGATCCACAATTTTATTATCGAAATTCAACAGTCAATCCGTTTGATGACCAGATGCAATGCATTGTGATCAGTAGAATGTTGTCTGTTGCCAAGTCAGCAAATGTTACCCTTGTGATATACACTAACTAGTGACCAGTTAACTTGTTTCACTGTGGCACAATGGTATGCAATAGCAACCAAATCGAGCATCGGGGAGCATGATCAACAAATCGTGCGTCAACTCGCCTCCCCTCCCGTTTTCAAGCGGTGCGAAGGGAGAGCTAATTTTAATTTTCGCTTCATCCTGCCATGGGCCACTGCTCACTTAGTGGCCAGTGCACTGCGCGCGCATACACTGGCAGTGACGTGAAGGCAACAATGAGGCACCCAGAAGAGAGTTGATAGAATTTCCTGTCTCATCGAGCCTCACACCAAATGGAGCGCGAGCGAGCAGAGCAACAATAGCGGTGGTTATAGCCTGGTGTTCGCTTGACACTCGGTCTGGCGCTATAGGCATCAGCACCGGGAATGGCAATAGCCATCTAGGTGTCGGTGTGGATCGCACGTTGAGCAGTCAGTGTGTACAGTATTGCTTTCCCTCCCGGTTCGTTACTGACGGTGCCAACGTCATCTCTAATGAAGATAAAGTGCTAGCTGATCGCGATCCGCCATTCACCAACCGAGTTGGCCGAGTATTGTTTCCCCTAGCGCGATAATGAGTTCCGAATCCGGCAATGCACATGTCGAAACCGAGATGAGATGCTTACTATGACTGGTCAGGTCAACGCCGACTGTGTCCAATACAGACTTTGGCAGCAGACCGTATTTGTTCAAAAACCAAATCGTTACATAACGGGCTGAGTGAATTGGAAACGATAAGTGACCACCCAGCATCAGTGACGAATTACAACATGTCTATTACGTGTTTATCGTGTGCGCAGAATGGTCAAGCAGTCAATGAAAGACTAAATAGCTCAATTGAATTATGACCCACTGGTTGTCTAGCAACAGACGCGATCGAATATCGAGAAACGTGAGTGGCGTGTCGATGACACCAAACCCTCCCTTGTACTATTGCGACCTCTCGCAGCTCCTGTCCGGCTCACCGGCCGGCTTGTCTTTATGTGCTTCTTATCAAAGTCTTTGTCAGTGACGACGGTGTTCGCTTCTATACTAAGAAGCAACGGGGATGCTACAGATTTAATATAATAGAGTAGATGTAGTCAATATAGTCAACTGGTCAACCCGTTGTTTATTGATAGATAGTACAGAAATATATAGAGGGTTAAACAATGTAGATAAAAAATGCTCTTGAGTTCTGAGTTTTTACTTTATTTCAGATAATTAAGTTCAAATTAATTTCATATCTCACCTCTCCCTTTATCTTGTCATGGTCTATCGTGGCTTGAAAAAGATTTCCACCGTGTGTTTAAGTCTACAAAGTCCATTCACACATCTTACGATCACTAACCTCACTGCAATGGCCACATCGCATCTCTCTACCAACAATTAGACTAATCTAAGTGTTAAATCTGAGTCTAGCAGTGCAGAGGTCGAGACCATGGACGGTGCTCGCCGCACCAGTGCAGTGCTAATGCATCTCAATGCTACCCTTTTGGAGTGAGGTCCCTCCAAGAGTGGTTGGACCAGGTGGTGAGAAAATTTGTGATCATAGTTGGTGCTACTGCTAACAGTAGTGTGCGTAAACGACAGCCATTTGATGGCGCTTAAATGTGCCACTATTACCTAGAAAGCTGTAATCAAGAGTGCGGAGCCGAGCGACATTGGTCTTGCTGAGTGGAGTGTGCGCCGATTGACGAGGAGGTGGACTGCCTAATTGGCCACTACAGCCGCCTTGCTACTGTCCAACCTGGCACGAGCAACTAAATTTATCTTAATTCGTCAAACTACAAATTGAGAAGTCATCATTTGTGCTGCCACCTGGTCGCATCAAGTCTGACATTGTCTGTTCAAGACACGAGTTGATTTCACTGTCAGCTGTCATTTGCATAAAAAACGTTTAAATATTTTTGCAAATTAGAGATTTGATCAGAGTAGAGCAAGTAACAAGTAGGCTGGACTCGACTAGTCATGTCTAGTGGGGTAGCTCGAGCCTCTACTTCATTTGCATTCGTAATCATCAACTCATAGGGATTAAATTTAAACTCTTGTTCAAACGACAATTGCTAGCTAGTGTTATGCAAATGAAAACCACTTCCTAGTGCCAGAATCGTTCAAGTTGAGCTTCAACAGTCATAGAAAACAACACACCAGAAGAGAGATACCTGCAAATGGCAAATCAATGCATTCGTCCTAGACAGTCACTAAATCGATTTGTTGCGAATGTAATAATAATAATGGTAATAAAACCATTCGATTGGATTTCACTTATAGTAGAGGCGGTCAATTGGTCAACACAGTCACTTTATGGCAAGTACTTGTCAAGAACCCAAGGCCGAACCCGTGCTTAACCATACCATTGAGACACTGTCTAATTAGACGATAATAGTCAACTAATTGAAGGTCTAGTCATAAAACAAGTGATGCGAGTCAGCGCAACACTGACCAACGAGCGTCTTGGGTGACACCACAACAGTATCAGTAATGCCACCACAGTCCGACCAATGACCAACAAGCACTGGTTCCCACTCGCAAGCGTCGCCATAATAGAATCATTTGTGCTAGAGTGCACAAGTCGCGGCAAATCTACTTATCGACAATTTGAATGCTGCTCAATTGAAATCCAATCGCTAGAAAAGCTTATAGAGAACACAACAATGGGGCCAGCAAGCGAAATGGTAGCACGATAGTGGGCCCAAACAGAGAGGCGAGTTATAATGCCCGTGAGACACGGTTCCATCGATCGGCGTCGATAAGACTGACAGAATAGTGCCATTGGCACCTCTCGCCGACCAATCTTCAAAATGTGAAAATAATCTAGTTTTAAGCAAGATCGACAAGAGACAATCTGATAATGGAAACGCACGCGCACGGCAACTCGATGCAAGACTAGCTAGCTAAGGGTGCGAGAGCACGCGGCGAGTAGGCCGTTTGTCTGGTGACAATTAGTGCGCCGCTCACAAAGGAAGCATTAGAGCAGTGGGCCCGGGCCCAGCCTGATTGGCCTTCCTGTCCCATTGCCGGCCATTGTTGTGCCACGCTGCAGTACGCTGTGCTGTTTCACCGGACAAGTGTATCGAGCCAATAGTACCAAACGCCAGACAGTGAACATATGGATTAAAGGATTACGGTGCACATTGCCGGTCTAATGCGATATTGACACCCGAACAAAGCCAGTCTGCAAACGATTAGTGCTCATTAAACGCGGCCATCATACATTGGCAAACAAAGTGGTACCAAAGGTGACTAAATCCAAACAAATCTAAACACAAGTAGCTCGAGCCAAGTGAGAGAAGGGCGTGTAGGTGTCGCACTGGTGTGGCCTAGCTTGGCTTGAGCCACTCGAGCCCACTCCGTCAACACTTTTCGATGGCTGTGATCAGAGCAGTTACGATTTCGAGCACTAGCGCATTAGTTCCAAACAGCCCTAGATGGGCGCGTTCACTTGCGTGACAACGGTACTTCAGTAAAGCAGCGCGATGGTAGGTACTAATTTGCCTTGCGAGAGAGAGAGAGAGAGAGAGAGAGAGAGAGAGCTGCACAGAGAGCAATTGACATTTGTGCTCAATGCAAATGATCACTGGCCACGGCAGGGTGCTCACTTCCACTCAATCTCACTCATCTAGGTGTTTGTTTGTTTAGTTGACCAATTTGCATGTAATCACTAGTCCGGTAACCAAGGCCAACCATTTCAGTAACACGCGTACACGCCACTTTTTCCCACTGCTCGCCCTTGATATCGAAGATAGAAACCCAAACAAACCAATTATAATTATATATAAAACATCTCACTTATTAAAAAATGCGTAATTATTGGTCCGGAAACCTCAAAATTTAGTTGATATAAATTAAGGTAAGCACTTTGCTGAGATGGTTGTCAGCGAGCAGTATTTAAGGAAGAAGGGAAGCAATTCAATTAATGCCAGTTACAAGATAAGATAACATTGGAAAGAAGAAGCAGCAAGGTAGCAGGCAATAGGAGTGCGTCAGTGTCATCAAATTGACACAGTGTGACATGTGAGAAGGCTCGGAATGGCATCGCCAAGGCGAGTAGGGCTCCGGACAGCGATTGTGAGCCTCGTGTGCCCACTACTATCTGCATCTTGACACACACGCTCCTAGTGGCTATAAAGATAAGTTGCTACATAAACAGTCCATTTGAGCATACTACCCTCTGCGCGTTTTCTATTAATTTGTCAAATATTCAAGATCGTTGGCATCGAGAACGATGAAACGATGCCACACGCCACCACCTAGTCTACACTGAGCTACTCCACCAGCCAGATCAATGTTTGGTTAGAGGATTAGAGACCAACAAGATGTGTATCAAATGGGGAGTTTGAGTTTGATGACTGGTCAGTGATTGGCCGTGCGCGTGATGGTTGCGATGATTGTGCGGTGACAAGTGGCTATTAGAGACATACTTAACCCCACCATTAGAGTAGTGTTTAAGCCGTGGCCATCATTTAGCCAGACACACACTTGGCGGCTCGCATTGGCGTGAAGCAGCGAAAAGCATCGGTCCGTCCCCTGTACGGGCGAGTTAGCGCTCACTTGATTATACCTTTGCAAATTGGCCAACTTGATCGAACCGTGTGCACACGCTCACTCCATTGTATTCAATCGCCACAGGGTCTCTCGGAAGACTTACCTGCTTCGCTGTTGTTGTCGGTGCTTTGCTGCGAGCTTGGTTGTTGTGATAACGGTCCAGGAGTGCCAGTGGATCCTGTTGGAGAACGCACATCATCGTGCACACTGTGTCCGTATGAGTTAAGTGATTGCGATGGTGGTCGCTGTGAAAACATAGAAAAAAAACAGGTCAGTGAAGAGTTTCGAGAAAAGTAACAAATGTTACGTGTTACGCCCATGTGTCAAATTGTGTGATATCTAGTAAATTTATTTTTCTAACAAAAAAAATCCTTGATACCTGTTTTGAGTAATCCATTAACAAAAATTTAGAGTTGTTAATTAAGAGCAAGATATTTAGAAATAGCCGTGACCAAGTCGATCACCGGCAATGTGATTGCATCTAGCGCACCGCAAAACGAAGAGCAGAAGTGAAGAAGAATTTCGCGGACACCGCTCTTATCGTTATGGTGTGTCAGTGAGAATGAACCAAACGTGAGAGCAGCTCTGCAAGCCAGTACCAGCAGTGCCAGTGAGCGATAATATCTCATACTAGTACAGCTTGTGAGTTAGCTGCCTAGCTGAGCCATACAAGACAAGCACAGTCAGTGATGGTTCACAGCTGTCGAGTGCGAGAAGGTTTCTATCTGGCTCACTAGATCTCGTCTGGCAGAAGTGTATTGATGGTGCACCAGGACACGGTTGACCAGTTGGTGAACAGATCCATTCAGAGAGTCACTATGCGATCCTATGTTCAACATTGATGAGTACCGGCCAGAGAGAAAGCCATGTGGCCTCAAGGCAGGTGATAGCATCTTATCACTGGCACTGGGCAGAGGAGTTTCACAGAGAATGACAGTTGATCGGGCACCTCAGAGCGAGAAGATAAGTGCCAAACACTGAAATGACGAGCGGGCAGTGGTCTAGTGCGATGCTGCTAATAGCTCGCTGACAGACTCGACAATCAGCCTAGAGACCTTGTCCGTCCGATCAGTGCTGCTCAGCTGTCCGATGCACCAAGTGTTGCGCACACCGGATCAACTTGACGCTTTAATGTTATTAGCGCCTAATGTGTTTGCATTGGGCGCAGTGTTTGGATTGGGTGGCCCAACAATGGCGAGCCTAACATTGAGCACTTATTGCAGCGTCACTAGCCGTTGATCGCAAAAAAAGCAGCTTCAAGACCACACGCATCCACGCGATACCACCATGCAGCGACATCCAGCTGCTGATACCAGTCGCGCCGGCATCTGGTTTCAAAGAGTGTGGTCTAATCTAATCGTCATGCAGCGCCCCGCATCTCATCCAAGTTGCTGAGATGCCCAACTAGAATGAAAGTCCATATCAGAGCTCGAAGACCTCAGACCGGGACTAATCAGATTAGTGTCAGTTGCAGCCCAACCGGAGATAGGCCCCTGTTCGCACTGCCACTGGACTTCTCACTGATCTGGGTGTATTTGAATTTAAAACCAATTTCAGCTATCCAAGCGAGTTGCTGCTCCAGGAGGCACAGTTCTGTGCCTGCCCTACCCACCACACGATCCAAACCGAGCTAGTCAAATTTGCTTAATTTATATTCTACTCGAACGAGCTAGCAGCGCGAAAAGTCAGATCATAGAGCGCGCCAGTGGTGGCAGTAATGCCGTTTGCCAGACAATGCAGCGCGCGCCGAGCATGTGCGGGCACCGCACGGTGGACACTTTACCAGGAGACCAACTCCACCACTGCAATGAGAAGATGGAGATTTTTGACCCTATAAAGCGGCAGCACGGCAGTACGGCCACGCTTGAAGCAGCAGACGAATGGAAGACACGGTTGATAGAACGCGCTGCTTCAACAATGTCGTCGACGATGGAAGCATCACATAGACATTTTTCATGTCAGAGCTAGCTGCGCGTAGCACACGCCAACAACACCACTGCGCGTCCGCCGTCAAGGAACTGGCTAGAGTGCGCAGCGCTGCCACTACTCTCACAAGTGTAGCAGCAGCTTCGAAACTCAGTAAAACACTGGCCATGGTGCCAATGTCGTCAAGTGCTTTTCACACATTGCACATTACCGCCGAAGAATCGAGTAGGATCGAGTACGCCATTACGAGACCTGGGACCAACGATCCCAACCTGGAATGAGAAGAGTTTGTACGCCAAACGCCTCCGGCTATCAACCTGCTCACAGTGAATGGTGAACTAACCTAATCGGTGATGAGGCCAAGTAAAGAATAAGCTTAATCAGAACCGGTACTAGCAATTGCAAGGATGGCGGAGAAAGCTGTGAGAGCGGAGGACGCGCGCGCGCATCGACTGACGATCGGAGCGAAGGAGAAAAGCAAAGTGAAAACTAGTTCGTTAGGCTTAGTGTTTGACATGTTTATGGGCAGATGGGGCAAAGCAGGCAGGGAGCGCAGAGGCTGGCAGATAATAGCGGTAATGGCTGCCTCGGTGACCGGCCAGCACCAAGTTGGCCCGATGCAGATTAGACCAAGCCTGACGCTCCGTCACTGACGCCAATAATGTGCGAATGATGTAGGCTATTGTCGACACTGACTCTTCACATTGCGCGCCAATGATCGAAGTGATCAGCGATGCACCGAGGGTGCAGCCATCGCGGTCAGGCACTGGCAGCATCACTGCTCGCCAGTGATGCCACGCGCACCATCCTAGCTCACTCACTTCACTCTCTGGCTGACTCGCAACAACACTGAAGACAAGTCGAATAAGTGACACAAATTGAAATTTTATGATGCTCGAACAGTGGGATGCATGTCAGCCACCGAGAATACCACGTCAAGCCAACAACAAATGAGCCATTGAACGGAAGTTTAATTGTTCCAAACAAGAAACGGAACATGTTACCCATAGAAGAGCAAAAAAATTCGGCATAGTTGACGTTGACACTAACCAGTGTTCCGGGAGAGCAAATTGAATTACACTGATGTACAGCCAAATGGTTGTACATCGAATGATCGAAAAGTCATGTCTCGAATTGCAGGGCATCGTGGAATCAGTGGGCAGCTTGTGTCATAACTGCCTTCATCTAATGTTGACCACCACTACATGATAGCAAGTTGGTGCAATGGTACTTCTACGTTTACCACCACTTCGGACCAAGTTTTTTCTCTAGTTATTTTATATGTATTTTATACCATAGATTAAAATTGAAAGACAGCGCGCTTAGCGCAATGTCAATGGCAGCGCGCGATAGCAGTGTCCAATCTATTCTGGTCTCTTAGTGATATCTACTCCTCACCATTATATTAAGATTTCATTTTCAAAATCGTTCAGGCACAAAAAGTCAAGCCGAGCAGTGGCATAGTGACCGCCACGCACATTTTTTTCTAACAGCTATCATTTATATATATATGCTTTAAAAAATACAATGGATATGTATTTGAGACATACATATCAAAAGACTGCAAATTGAGCGGAAATAGAGAATTGTAAGGTTTTTTGTAAAACAATGGTGAAAGTCAAGTTTATGCCCACGAGTTAACTTAATAACGTTTGACTCATTAGGCACGGCGAGAAGAACCACAAGAAGGCGGTAAGAGGCCAGACTGCGCTGGTAGTAAAGAAGCGATGTGAGTTCAATGCCGGCTCGGCAAGGGCACGTGCTCGAGCTGATCTGCGCAGCTCACTTAGAGCGCCACTGTTTGTTTACATAGGCAAGGCTCACTTGGCTGGCGTAGTCCTTATGCCAGCTTGCCAAGTGTCCTGTGTGTAGGATAATTTGTTGACGTTTACAATAACTTTGCTTTGGATCATCTTAAATTAAACTTTCCAAAAATCTGAAACAGTAGAGTTCTCGTAACAATTAATTTGACACAAAATCTACTTAAACAGGTATAACGTTATATGAATAACGTTATTTTTTGATGTGGGATATCAAAACATGGAATGGCAACACTCCCAACTTTGCCAAGTACAGCCAAAGATTTCGGGCCACCTCATCGCTAACAGCAACATTTCAGGCCATAGATTTCTCACCCAAGATACGAATACTTGGTTTTTGTTTTTCACACTAGTCAATCAGTCTCGTGGCATTTTTATTCTCGTCAAGTATGTATAGACGAAGGTGGTGAATTTTGTTGATATCAATGTGTAAAAGTAGACATAAAATCTTATGCATCAGGACATACCGGACCGAAGCAAAACTATGTCAAAATAAACAAAAAAACTAACCAATCTATGCACCAACATTTTAAGAAAAAAATCATCATGTTCATATCTTTTGGTCGCGAAAGTTCACTGGGTAACACTATGCACACAGAGTCCACTCGTCACTCGAGTCCAAACTGTTTCTCCAGGTTTCCACATGTGGAACTTTGAAGTTGAGATCCACTCGTGCTTTGCTGGTACACTGCAAGCTTGTGTAAGTGCAAGTGTTTCATTTTATTTTAATCGAATTTCTCCACAATGTGTGTGCACCATGTCGGTGCAGGCCTGCGTTGTAATTGGCCTGATCGGAGGGGTCGTGATCGTGCGATTACACTTGTCCTGGGTGTGCCTAATCAAAGTGAATGCACTGAGGTGGCGAACGAACCGAACCAGCACTCCTCCAACCAACACAGCGATCGATCGCCAGTCACTCAGCCAGCATCGATCCACCGAGTGGCTAGTGTTCATGCAAATCAGCTAGCATCAATGGTTGCTTCGGGAAACGGGGAAGCAAAGACAGTGATCATCGAATTTCAAACTCATCGTTTAGCAAATCTTGCCAAGAGCTACATTCAACAATCCATGTGTGCTAAGCAGTGGTGGTGGAGAAAGAAAATGAAACAAGAATGAAACAGCGGGAGATCGTCGTCTTTATATTGGCTGAGACAACTAGTTGTGGCCGGGGTTAAATGAGGTTAGCCGAAGAGAAGGCAGACAGTGCCGCGTGCTCGCACTCGCCATCGTCAAGCATTGTTCGCGTTGCTTTCCCGTTCTACACACAAGACAGTATAAAATGAAATAAAAATCAAGTTTGTCGTTGTGGCCCTGTGGCAAAACGGTGTCCAATACGAACGACCTTGGTGGCACCGTGTGGTCTCTGACCACGCACATGTGCGGTCCACCGTGTCTCTCACCACCATGCTCCAACTGTAGCCATTCGGAGCAGAATCGAATTACACATATGTGAAAGAAAATTTGCTCTAACAGGAAACGATGGTCAGAACGAGACGCGTCTCAGATGACAGCTACATCCACGGTTGGTTGGTGAGAACTTGCCCAAACTATCTCCGACCTCTTTGTGGTCAAAGTTAATTTCACTTATCAGCCTAATCACTTTTTATAACACCTAACTAACCTTATTTGATTGATAAAAACTGTTCAACCAAAGTTTGGTTTATCGTTGGTGTAAGAGTTGCAATAGTGAGAGAGAGAGAGAGAGAGAAATGGAAGTGAAGAAAGCGGTGCACTAAGTTGGGTGCAGAGGGTGGCAAAGTCAATGTGGGTCGCGTTGTGTGGAGCCAATCGGTCGTGGCTTCATTGCCTATTCATGCTAGTGGCTGGCTTTTGAAGTCACAGAACAATGACAGTTGGCCTCTCGCTAGCTGTAGCTTCGCGCGTGCGTGCGTGTTCGCTTGTCACCCGGGTCTGACGATAACACCCGAAACTGCTCACTTTGAGCCCCGTTGGATCGTGCTTCGGTGCTGTTTGCAATCAAACAGCAAAGTTGACAACTCCGGATTGACATCGTACTCGACTTTTCCGCTCAGTGAATCTCAACCATGAAAGCAATACATGTGTTGAATGGCTCAAGCTAGTAGACAGGGTAGGCGATAGCGTAGGCGGCTGCACGCAGACCAACCGAGTTCGTCACTGGCCAGGTGACATCGTATCAAGGTGTGGCCTCCTCAGCCACACGCAGCCTCTCTCAGGGACCGACCCTACCACGGCCAACTTAGTGCATTATTGATAAGCACTCCGTTAACCTGCATCAATTATTAATTCAATTTTAAATCGTTTTGCATTGCAATTCACTGTGCTCCAGCAGTCAGAATGGAGCTAGCCCAATTGCTGGTATATACGTATAGCCTGGGGAGAGCACACAAAAGCGTTCTGTTTCGTTTGTCCTGACAGATTTACGTCCATTGTGCCACGGCAAGTTTGGTTAGGCCGATTGAGCAACCGATTCAAATCTAAACGGTTGGGAGGAGAGCCGCGCTTGCGCGTCACCACCACAAATATAATAATAAGCTATAATCCAAGACCGTCTGCTAGTACCTAGTGGTACGAGCCTCGGAGCGTCAGATACCACCAGTTGGGAAGTAAGGTCAAACATGTGTTTGACATAGGCAGAGTTTCAACTGCAAAACGATGATAGACGCTGTGGCGATGGGGATAAGAGCAGAGCACTGAGGAGACAATCGAACGCGCTTCAAAATGCCAGTACGACAATCGAGCTGAGCGGATTGGCACGCCTGGCGGCTTAGGCAAACAGCGAAAAGATTAGCGCCAGTCGATGCGTACCAAACACAAGATGATCGACACTAATCGACTTAAGCTGTGCTAATACGCCGCCGGACAAATCGACCATTTTGGCCTGCAGTTGACAGCGGTACTAGCCATGCAGCGGTGCGATTGGACACTTGCAAATGCCACACCACGAGGCACAAGATTAACTCAGGGTCCATCCGATTTGGTGGTGGTCTCACCGGGACCCTACTGAGCTATGGCAGTGAATAGCCGAGTTTTCCGGTCTCGCTCTAGTCCTGCTGAGTGTTTGTGTGTGGCACTCGAGTAAACCGTCATTGAGCTAGTCAAGTGGAGCCATAAATGCATCAATTAGTGTTCACTGTTGCTGGTCAGATAAGCGCGACCCATTGGTTCCTCTCTAACGATGTGTTTATTCGATGGTTGGTTCATCGCAAGCGTGCCAAATAAACTAGTGAATCAACTTTTATTGGACGCCATAAAGTGGTAGAGGGCCAGAGAGAGAGAGAGAGAGAGAGAGAGAGAGAGAGAGAGAGAGAAGCACAAGAATTGGTGAGACCTACCACTTGGAGAGTGGCAGTGACCAGCACAGGTGAGGGTAATGGTTCTCGATAATAGAAATCGCCTCTCATGCGGGCTAGTTTGCGAGTGGTCTCTCATTGTAGCAATTAATGCTACGATACCAAGAGCCAACAGCAAAAGCAAGTCTTCCAAGACAGGACAGCAAATCCAATTCGTCTTGCTTGGCTTTTACAATTACAATTTATTTTATTATTGCGCTCACCCCTGCTGCTTCGCTCAGCTGGTGGAGAGAGTGCGAGCCTGCGGTCCGGTGACGGTGGTATGCCAGCTCGCCACTGTTCGTGCCTGTCCCTCTCACCAACTTGTTTCTGATCAAATTATGGAAACACACAGTCGAAGAAATTCGCAAGTGGCGAGCAGAGAAAGAGAGAAGAATGCACGCGCGCCAAGCAGCAGTAGTCAAGTCGAGAGAGAGAGAGAGAGAGAGAGGGAAAAGTGATTATCGAGCGCGTCGGGAGGGCAACGAGAGTGGACAGGCCAAGTGGAGATGGCCGCAGATCTCGCGAACCTCCTGGCAGGCAGGTAGCGCGCAGGTATGTGCCCGATCGCCCAGGGATTGCCTGTGGAGGCAGCCAGCAGCTCTTACCGAAACGACCGCAGCGTCACTGACCAGGCGCGATTAACGCTTGCTCCAACCGAATCCAATTGCTACACACCACGCCACAAACAGGTGATATCGCGCCAACTATATCATTACGATACAATAGGTGTTAAAATCGCTCTGCTACCATCGTTCTTCCCATAGAGACCATCAATTGGTGTTCATCCAACTTGTTCGCCAATTGGATCATAACACTATCTAGTATTGGCGCTGGTGGGTAAATAAGGAAATAACACAGGAAATAAGGCAGTATAAGGGCGGCAGGTCGACGGGAGCAGTGTCAACATGGCGACCCAACTGGGAGACAAGTGCAAACACACCGGGCAAGACCACCGGCAGTGCCGAGTGGCTACCAGTCGGCTTCTGTGCATCTGATCCGCCGACAATCAAGTGTGAGGTGAGAGAGCGCAATGGTCTAATCCAGGCGCAAACCAACGTGCACAACTCGAGCAAGAGTAAGCAGACAATATGGGACCGTATGATAAGCCTGCTCGACCAGCGATAAGTGTGTTCGACAAGTGTGTTGCTTTGTCGGCATCGTCGCGGGCAACAATCTGTTCGCGGCTGCTAACCTGACGACGATTTGATAAAAATGCTGTAAAGTTAATTTATTGCACTGTTAAGTGTGTCACTGGGCTCAAACGCGTGTCAAGAAAGATGACATCAAGTTGGACACCTACCTGGTGATCGGGGGTAGAGGCGGTGTCGGAGTGGTGCCCAGGGTCCACGCTACCACCGCGGCCTCCATTGCTGGCGCCGCCCAATCCACCTGGGCCACCGCTCCCATTGCTCGAGCTGTTGTTGTTGTCACCGAGGTCGGGCTTGGTATCGCGCTCGTCTATCACCAAGTCAATCGGCATCTTGCCCTTCAAACAACTGATGTAACGTTGACAGAAGTTGTCGCAGAGTTCATGTACCTATGTGTCACGCATGTTAGTCACTTGATCTACCTCCTCAACAGCAGCACAGCACGGCAAAGTTCCCAACACTTGTGTTAGGTGTTACATCAAAACTAAATAAACTTATTGTCGGCACGAGTAAGCTAGTAGTTGACGAGTGGTGATGCTAACCGGGAGGGACCCCATGTCACCATACCACTTACACCAATTCGCTTCTCTCTTAGTTCTTGTTCCACTGCAAAGGTTCAAATTAAGCTCAAATTGGTGGAATGCGGAGAGATCGAAGTGGCAATTGATCGGAAGCCAAGCAAATTACAGTGCCAACAAGAAGAAAAAAGCTGCGCCGCGCCTAGTCTTCACTCTGTGCTGCATCTTCGGGCACTGACTTGCTGCACTGGCAGCAATAATGAGTGGCTTTCCAAGTCAAATACGAGATGTCAAAGTGTGGTGTCAAACTATGCGGAACATCGAAACTTGCTAGACGGTGTGAGAATAGGAAGAATGCTGCCTGTCAAAGCAATAATTTGATGCCTTCAAGCTGACCCAATTGAGCACCACAAGTCGGAGGAGGGTAAGCTCTAACGAGACCAGGCACAGTGGCACTAGACCAACGCTGCATGATTGACACAAATTGGCACAAATAATCGGGTTCATGCTGCTCATCTTCGAAATACCATAGCAAGACACTGAAAAACTCGTGCTGTGTTGCTTCGCCCCAGCTGATTTGCCAACTTACTTTTTCCAACTCCAACAAATGAAACCTCAAAACTTGAATTGCTTGCACCATCTAGCACAGAAATGGTTTTTTTCAATTAAAATTCTGGGTGGACGAAAAGTGGTGACAAATACTAACCAAACTATCTAGTTCAGGATTGGGAACGTAGAATGGTTTTTCTTGACGAATCTGCAAAAAGTATGAAAGATGATGAAATGAAAATTGAAAGGAATGTGCGCACTTGTTTGGCGAAAACGGCAATATCTTCGTTGAAAGATTCGGAGGAGCAGACGTCGCCACCAGTGACGCCGGGGTCGCGAGGAGTGCACGTTGCCAGTTCACACTTCTCGAATATCAGCGCCAACAGGGGAAAGAGAGGATGACTGTCGGGGCGAGAGGTGAGCCAAAGGTGTGAGAATCAACGCTAACCACGGTGCAGAAGGTGACAAGTGCCTAGTGCATACTTATCACATGTCTTGGCTCTGTGGGTGTGCAACTCACCCATAGATAGCATCTTTGTCTCGCTTCAACACATCGGGCAAAGGGCCCATCATATTGCTCGACATAACATGGTTATTGCTGTGGTACGAGTTATGCATCGAGGGCGGAGGGCCATTGTGGTTGATATGAGCCGAGCCGAGGGACATGGAAGAGTAGTCCATGGAGCCGTATAATCCATCGTCGTACTGGGTATCGAGGTGACAAGTGACACTATTAGACACACCTCTGGTGCTTCCATTCCATCCATTCTTACCCGATGGGCCATTTTGAATCAAACTGAATGATCGCACGAGCACAATTCAAAGGCAAAGTCGATGGGAGATGTGTAGAGATGTTGAAAAAAACTGGAGTGTGCCCCAGCAAGGTGACAAGCAACACTGTGATGGTCACCAGGCACTGCAAAGGACACGTTGAAGGAGACAATTGGACACGATCATTTATTTCACCACACTACACGATCATGATGATTCGGCACTGCAAAGCAACACTGCACTGACACCAACACTGCTCTTCAGCAATCAATCGAATTGAAAGGTGACACTTGATTGGCGACCCCAATCCACTGATCAGTGGCGAGTGGTGGAATCAACCAGGTTTACCAAGCCTGACGAGCAAAGGGGTGGCACCAAGGTGAGTTGAAATCAATTGCAAGGAAGTACACCGAGACAAGGGAAACGATGGCTCGATTCGGTGATGTCGACCACAAGCCGGCTCGAGTGGCACTGAAGTGAGCCCGCGCACTGCTCTGTGCCAACCCGGTAACGCAGTGGCGCGGTAGATGTCGTGTCCACGCCTTGCTGCCATTGCCGTCCTATAAAAGTGCGCCAGCTCTGCGCTACACTGGGGATGGCAACACTGGAGAGGTGCACGGTGACGGGTGACGGCTTTGGTGCAGTGGCGCACAACTATT
>WURS02003178.1:0-12724 GCA_011762765.2 Rhinocypha anisoptera
CCCCCATCAGTCCCGCTCACCACCATCCAGCGTCTTAAGGATGTATTGGCCATACAACCCTAGTCAAAAGTTACTGATGAAGATGGAAACACTTGAAACCTGAAGATGACTTTGCATGTCGAAACCTAGGTCGTATGTAATAAAATATTTTTATGTGGACAAACCAAGTGTTTTCATCATCATTATGAATCGCTTCCACGAAGTAACGGCAGGAAATACCCAATTTTTCAAAAGTTACTGATTCGACACCAAGCGATTATCGGGCTTTATGCTATACTTACGAAGAACATCAGAATCAAATTGATTTTAGTTAGTTGTTATTAGTACTTTATATATTTTTAGGCAGATGGATTCGATATTTACATCAATTTTAAGCTCTTTAGACTTCAGTGACCAACCTATGCACATAAAAATATCGAAAATTGTACAGCACCCATTTTTATTTGTTTTATTGTCATTCTTTCTTTAAAATAACTAATATGTATATAGAAAACAGTTTTTTTGTTAAAATTGCTTATTTTATGATCGTAAATGAAAAAAAAAACAAATTGATTTCTTATGCCACACATTCCAGGAAACATCGCATATATTCATACGTTGTCAGCACTACACTAAGAAGGTGGACTAACTCATCAGTTTTTTCGAATGGATATAAATTTCGTCTTTTCAGCTTATGAACAATAAAATATATTGTTCTTATAATTAATTGAAAAAAAATGTCAATTGAAAAGCATTACTTTTGCAAAAGGATCGAGAGTGTTTATCAACAAAGGATATCACAAAGTCGAAACGAGTGCCACGTTGTTAGTTTATGCCTTGCAATTGAAGAAAAGCGTGGTGTAACTGCAATTTATTATAAATATTTCGTGTACTATTCTCTGATTGATTGTTTTTATTGGTGATATCAAACTATGACACAATTATTGATTACCAATAAACGTTTCAATGATTTCTCATTTTTAGTTATATGTTTAACTTTCCCTTAAACTTGTAGAATCACATCAAATCAGCCGTTTCTCATAAGAGTGCATGTAAATTTCAAACTTCGATATATTTCGAAAGATCTTCTGAATCGTTTTGAAATTTGGTAGCTTGGTTACTTATAATAAGTAAAAGGTTCAACCGAAGTTTCCTCGATTTTTCATCGTTTCAACCTATAGCCTATACATCCTTAATTGCCTTCCTACGCCGAGGAATACGCGCGTCGGCGAATACGTCCGTTGGCGGGGGAAGTATTGGAAGTCAACATGGTTAATAGGGGGGGGGCTCTTCCGTGTAAGTCCTCTCTCGTAGTACCGGGCGGATTGAAAACCCCTGACCCGTAATGTCTAAGGAGCGAAATGGGGGCGAAGCTTGTTGAGAATTTAGCGATGATTTTTCCTCCCCTTTGTGGCCCCCAATCACTTCCTTTATTTGATCCGCTATTTTTTTTATATCAAGGATGGCTGTGGAAGTGGTTGTTGCGAAGGAGCAGGTTAATTTTATCTTGCGACTAATGAGGTTATCAGGGATACTTTTTTCCTCCTTGACGGAATTTTAAAAAGACCTTTGATCGATTGATTTCTATTCGAAGAACGTTCACAACCAGAATTTTGAAAAGGTGCGACTGTTTCCGGTGTTTTAATTGGGTACGGTACCGACATGTTTATTTAGAGATAAGACATGGGTTGTAATTTCTAGGAAGGAGTAATATTTATATTTGAAACTCAGTGGAAAACACCCTCAAGACTTCGTATTGGAACTACTTAATATTTCTGCCCAACATAGCTTCGTAATTGGTCATGAAAATTTTGAAAAGTATGATTCATTTAATCTAGTAAACCTTTCCAATAAAATCCAAAGCGATATTCATCCCTGAAGGTCGTTTTAATTCTGCCTCTGTAGACATAGGTAAATCACAGTAATGAGCCCGGTACATAAAGTTATAAAATATGTGAATTCTGTATATCTGTGGAAAATGATATTAGGCACTGTTAAGAATCTTAAACTTGAGGATTATTTCCTTCTAATGACATGAATCATTATATTCTAAGATATGTGTTTAATCATGGATTCACGTCAACATTCAAATGTAATTTCTCCAATTTCAAGAATGAAATGTGTAGTGGAAATTACAAATAATAGAATGTAGGTAAAATCACCTCATAAAATTTCGTGTGTTGCGTTACAATAAATAATCGGTATTTAGAATCGCTTCGAATTTTCGTAATTTTGCCAACTTCGTCTGAGGTTAGCATTAGATCCCTGACTTTGACGGTAGCACCGCCGAAAATTCAAAGCAATTGTGTGTGTTTTTAATTAGCTCCCAAAATATATCTATGCGTACTAATCTTTACGAATGAATTTAAAATATTTGAGACTTAACTACGTTTTTTTTTTAAATTTAAGGATTTTGTAACGACAGAATATTTGCACTATTCTCTTCCTCGGGAGTAAACCAAAAAACCGCCGCCCACTTCCAAATTTATGTCTTTAATTTCTCGTTTCTCACTCTACAATCCCCCCACTTAGCACCCAACAGTCCTCGCTATTCCTCCACAGCAATCCCTGCTCTTCTTCCCCCTCCCCTTACACAAACACCAAACAAAAACTTTACAACAATCAACCATCTAAAATTCTACTCCACATCAACATCAATGAAACAAATGGCCAGGACATAACATCACAACAATAGGCCATCAATTACAAATGTATCCAGAAAAATAATAAAAGATACTCTTCGTACTATGAGCGAAGGGTAGAATTTGAATCCAGAGTACTGGTATTGCGGAGGGAAAAGAGGGAAATTTCAAATGGTGCTGGGGGATTCAAAGGAAAGGCAACTCATGAATGAATGACTGTTGTAATTCTGCGAGGAGTATTTTCCATTGGTGAACACGCACTTTCAGGATTGGCGTTTAAATACACTAAGATGAAGAGAGATCTCAGATCATGCGACGTCTGAAACGACGAATTTTTAGTTAGCGAACGATTTAGCGTCCACCTTCATAGTGCAGTGCTGACAACGTATGATTATTTACGATGTTTCCGGAATGTGTGGCATAATAAATCAATTTGTTTTTTTCATTTACTATCATAAAATAAGTAATTTGAACATTTTATTACATTAATATTAGCAGATATTAACATTAAATTTAAATAAAAATTTTTATCTGTAAAATTTTTGATATTTCAAGTCCATACGTTGTTCACTGAAGTCAAAAGAGCTTAAAATTGATGTAAATATCGAATATATCTGCCTAAAAAATATATAAAATATTTTTTAAAAACTATCTAAAATGAATTTGATTCAGATGCTTTTTCTTAAATATAGCAAAAAGCCCGATAATCTTTTAGTGTCGAATCAGTAACTTTTGACCAGGATTGTATATCCAATACATCCTGAAGAGAATTAGCATAGCTTAGGAAAAAATGCAGGGCCGAAAATGAAATTCACTGCTGGTTTTAATTGTTGTCAACTGTCAGTCCATTCTGCATTTGCATTCCATCGACTTTCTTTTCCTCTACGACTGCCTACGCCCTTCGCTTTCCATTTTGTCCTCTCCGCCCTTTTCATCCGTCTCTATTCAGTCTCCTCCCCAAGCTGAAATGTCTTTTTCGAGGTGTTGCCCTCTTCCCATTTCCCGATGCTATATATATATATTAATCTCCTTTCCTCCCAGGAAATCTTTCCTGGACTTATTTTAAACCCCTACCCTTGGGTAAAATTCTAATCGCGGGTTGCCATGGAGACGTAGTGTCTTTCTGATGTTTAAATGGAAAGTATGTATGCTTCCATGGGAATCAGGGATAACGCTCAGTCGGAGAACTGAATGTCCCTCACTTGTGCTAACTTTGAAGTTAGATTTACACCATGGATACATGTCAGGAAACAATTTTATACCATTCATGAAATCCATTTTTGTCAATGACGACCCGTAATGTAGGCTTAATAATACGAATTCATGAATTAATATGGTCTCAAAATAGTTTATCTCAACTATCTATTGTAACGAAGTCGAGACTTTTCTATATGTTTTTTCTGGAAATAATGCCAAACATAATTGTTTGTAACTCATGATAGAGGTATCGTCTTTATTCAACAATTTTCCTTTAATTCATATAGTGTAACTGTTTTCCACATCCCGTGTTTAATCTGTTTCTTGACATTATATGCCCAATTGCATATTATTGTGTTTTTTCAAGACTGGTCTGTACAAATAGGCTCTTCAGACCAGGAGAAAGGGTATGCAAGTTCGGGATTTGATGCTAGAAGGAAGTTTAGGCTCACAAGAGCCTCCAAAAATGTCTAAACTAGTAGTTGAAAATAAGGTCAAATTGTACTTAGCCGATTTGAACATTTAAAATGTTTGTTGAAGGTTTTGTATGTGTACTCTCTTATTCTAATTAATGTAACTTTTCTGTCCTCCACAAAAACTGTTTAACTATTGGATTAATTAAGTGTAAGATTTTAAATTTAATATTTTAACATTTAGTGAATGCATGTTAACCTGGTCAAGTAATAATCCACCCCTATTTCTTTCTATGCGTTCCTCAAATTGCCAACTACAGCGGCCTCCTATTTTCTCCCGTCAGAACCGGAAGAGCAGGAGTTTTTGCGGAAGCGGCAGCACATATCAACGATCGAGACTCCTTCTCCAGCTCGTCTCCAGTCTCCAGGCTCCTTCGCTGGATATTGCACCCTAAGAAACGGAATGCCATTACAAGATCTCAACAACATTGGAAGCAAACCCAAGATGGTGAGTGATCTTAATTGCTAGTAGGCAAGGGACGCCTTTATTATTTTTTTTACCGCTGGAATCGAGTACGCTCGACCAACCGCTGTTTAATTCCCCACGTCCCATCTGTTTGACTTGGTTTCGAAACATAAATGTTTGCTAGTTAAATTATTTGCTCGTTGCAGTCACGGGGATGTGTGGAATCCTCAGGTCTTGGATCGGATGCGATCGGCCGAGAGTACCTCTTGACTCTGAGTTGACTATATTTATCAGCCATAACGAAATGTTTTTGCGGCGCATGAAACATTAACAAAAATATATAAAGGTTATTTTATTCTGCAAATGATTCCCAGGTTTTGTCACCTTTTATACAAAAGAGTGAAATAAAAATACCATAAACTCCTTACCTATGTCTAGTAGATATCTACCACATTGAATTTGAAAAATTATAAAGCTTCAAGCAGTAGTGAGGAAAACTTTCTCCAGAAGGAATAGAAATTGTTTCTGGCTGGCTTAGCTGTGTCCTTATATTACAATATCATTGCATTATTATTGTATTAATACATTAAACAATAAAGTAATTATAAGCTATTTTCCATTTGGCACCCCGTGATACTGAGATATAATCATGTTCATAAAGTAATGAGTAAAAATAGTCTTTTGATAACCCTGTACACCAACCGTATTGATTAGTAAAATCCTAAGTAAATTTCAAAACAATTAATTGAGTCCAATATTGTTTATGTACTCAAATTTTTCATGTAGGCACTTTTCCATGAAAATCTTTTTTCTCCTTTTTCTTACCGCTCTTAATTGTCTTGCAGGGTGAAAAAACAGTTACGAATAATTCAGATTTGATAACTGTTTTTAATCTGAGTTCCAATGAATTATTCCAAAATATTGGCAGTCAAATTCAATAAAAATGCCGATATAAAATCTTAGTCTCTCAACCCAGCACCTAAGAAAGGCCACCGTTACTCCTAATTGTCATCTACACGATTAGTTAAAACATTACCTGAATCCAAAAGTCAGTTATATAAGAAAGGGAAAATATGAATCTAATTATATTTTTGTAACAGAAACGAGTAAATTTGTTTACCAGTAATGCTTCCGTCTCTGTCACAGTGAATTGATTCACTGCATAACACGTACGGGATATATCACGAGAAAAGAGTTACGATGTTATTTTTGAATGAAATAATTTAAAGAAGTTGAGTATGAAATGTCTCTTTACGAGAGTAGATATTTTGTACTCCATATTCACACTGAAACCCTTTTTCGTATTACCACAATCACACCCAACCAATTTGTATGAATTCCCCTAGCGTATGTGTAATTAGGGCCTTCTATATGTATTCCGGCTGCGGCGATATTTTAAGCCTGCCCGAGGTTTTTATCATTTTATATATAAAATAGGCATAAATCATTTTCAAATAATACCGACTGTATGTATAATTAACTTATTTTTTTATAATCATTTTCGGATTGGAATCGGATTCGAAAAACAATAGATGTTATTTTATTTTGTTTATTTTTATTTTTTTTTTTAATTAAAAGACGATCAACAAAACACCTTCAAAATAATTGATGCTATTTTAGAATCCTCCATATAAATGCATTTTAAGTCGGAATCCATTGTCGAAAAAATTATTCAAAATTGACTTATCGGAGACAGAAATAGGAGAATCCATTTGCTAATGACCGTGACAGTCTCCGTGTCTTATAATAAAATAAATTCATTGGTTTTTTGACTATTATTTTACAAAACAATAACCACAAAATCCATTAAAGTTAAATCAACGACTTGATGCCATTTTACTAAATAATTGATAGGTAATCGGAATGATAAATGCCATATAAATTCATATCAATGTATAATCAGTGCAATATGGCAGTATGGAGACTCGTTAAAACAAATCGTAATAGTATTCTCATTTCTATTTTTGCAGTAGCGAAAATACATTTTCGATAAAAATAAGAATGTCAATTAACATTATTCGGCATCAGATTGGGCTCCAAAATGCATCACGGGCACTATAAGACCAAGAAATTCAAAAGGTAAGGAAGTGTGGACAATATTCTCTTCTATAAGCTCAAAAACCATAAACCCTGGGAGTAAGTGCAACCGATTCTGTAAGTACGGGATTCGTGTCTAATTCCTCCCCAAACGGATCTTAAAAAAAGGCCTCTCCGAAACAAAACTTCGGAATAAATCTGCTCCTTTCGCAAATAAGAGCGACCTAGTTTCCGGATTTAGAAAGCTTTTGCATCAGGCGCTGTGGTAAGAGATGTTACCCAGTATTATTGGCCTCGGCAGCCGCTGGTATGTGATCGGGTGTTGGCCATATACGGCTAGATACCACGGACTCCATAAATATGCCGAGTTCCGCGCATGAGGGGAAATAGGTACACACATATATGAATCACTTTCACATTTATTGGAAAAGGGACAGTCCTCTACGGTTCTTAAATATTTCATGGAATAGTGAGAGAAGTCTCCTGAATACTTAAATGCATTAGGTATGGACTCGCACACCCGGGACTCTCTTAAAGATTTTATGAGGGCGATTGATAGCCAAAAGTTAAATGGGAAACTTCTTCTTCTCCTTTGGGGATGGGGGGTGGGGTAGTTCGATTTGGGCGAGAGGGAGCTGTGAGGTCTGCGAGTCTTGTATTGCTTTCTCCTTGACCAAAGTCAGCGCATAAAGAACTCAAATTCGAACGCACGCAGAATGAATATGCAGGAAAATTCTTCCAAAAGTCTTCCTTTTTCCCCGCGGCCTCGCTCCCGTCGGTGGACGTTGCTTCAAACGAGAGGGATTACGTATTCATCCCGAGGAATAAACTTCCATCCTTGTTTCCTTTCGTCCTTCTACCCGTGGCATTCCTTCCCCCCCCCCTTGATTTCTGTAGCCCGCACACGCCCAATGAAGGGAGATTAGAGGAGGAGGGACACGATCACGCTTGAAGCTGTTTTGCCGAATGATTTCTTTACGAGAGAGAGACATCGGAAACGTCAGCGTGAAGCGTCGATTAGATTGGTACTAACGTAATACGGTATGTCGTTGCGCACCTCTCGGTCTTGCACCGATACCTGTGAAATGCGATGGTAAATGAATGTGTGACGTAGTTCGGAGAGTGAGGTGGATGATAGCGTACTGGTGTATCGCGGTATTGCAGTGGTA
Source organism: Rhinocypha anisoptera (assembly GCA_011762765.2). Lineage (NCBI taxonomy): Eukaryota > Metazoa > Arthropoda > Insecta > Odonata > Chlorocyphidae > Rhinocypha > Rhinocypha anisoptera. The sequence continues at coordinate 7,904 of WURS02003178.1, forward strand.
TTGAGACGTGTTTTTGGAAGTTCCAATCGTGTTTCCTTCCCGTTAAAACGGCAAATTTTGAGCCTTGACATTTTATTCTGTGCTGCGTTCGGATGCAGCAATAGTAGGAGAAATGGCGAGGGAAAATTAAAGTTTTTTTTCGTTTCCCCAAAGAAACCTCAGTGAAAACGAAGCGGATTCAGGCATGCCGGGGAAAGGGGGACTTCTGCGTATATTATCCATGACCTCTCAGTTACTTATGCTGATGTCCAAATACATCATGTACATTTTTCTTAACGTCGAAATAAAGTAATTATAATATCTGTTAAACTTGAATCATATTTAACTACCACCAAATCGCCAACCGATAATTACTTCATAATCCATTGTTAATTCTTCAGGAAGGAATAAATCGCTTCATTTATTTCTTGTTACGTGAGGATTTTTGACATAATATTAGGAAAGGCTTTAGAGAAACACCCTGCAATTCCACATAAAAATGTTTAATCACCCACGACCAGGTTTCGCTGTAGCACAGCGTCATTAGGTGTTGATGATGCCTGATGATGATGCTGTGCTACGGCGAAACCTGGTCGTGAGTGAATAAATATTTTTATGTGGAATTGCAGGGTGTTTCTCTAAAATCTTTCATAACGAGAGAATTCCACCAAGTAACGCCTGAAACCACATCTTATAAGAGATTCCCATTTCTCTCTCGGGGATGGATCACGGAAGTTTGACTTGTATTACTGTCTTCAACCCGTCATATAGTATCGGTCTGTAAAATGCTTGTGGTCGGAACTAAACTCGGAAAAATCTACCGTAAGACACACTATTTTACGATGCTTAGATCTTATTCGCTATTTATAGAGCCTCATTCGCATCATAAATCTCAGGCCGCAACCCAGAGTTGTTTTTAGTGATTTCTTACGATGGAGACGTGGCGGAATAATTTATTGATTGAGCAACATCAGATTAAAGAAAATATAATATCAGATTAAAGATGAAACAATGCATCTTGGAATGCTTTCACAAATCATGAATGTCTTATTCAATTATATGTCAATGAGTAAAGAAAATGTCAAGTCGAGGTAAATTTGATAGGATGTGAGAGAACTTAGTACTTACAAAGATATCCGTTTGAGCAACCCCATTCTGTCCAGTGGTTCCAGAATCTGTGGTTTTCCATAAATAGCTAGTACCCCGAAAAATCTTTAACATCAATTAGAAGAGAAGGGAGAGATGCGATTCTTCGTAAAGACCAAGTACCTTCTGAAGAATATGGTTGCTACCACGGAAAAATACATATGGGTAAGAGACGTTTTTGCATTATATTTTTTTTCCTATTTTTATCATACCTTGATAAACACATAGACGCACCTATGTATGCGGAGTGGGGAGACTTCACACGAGGAGCATTCAAATCCCAGAGAGAAAAATAGAAAAAAACTTGGGTGAGGGGGGGTACGTTATTAAATAATACAAAATGTGAGCAGAAGTTCAGATAAAGATGGTCATACACAGTGGGGATGTCAGGAACAGAATTAATATGAATTAAATATGCACTGTTTGTTAGAAAAGATGGACCAATAATGAGGATATTATCTCTGAGGAATTTAGAATTATCCATAGACAGAATACTAAACCTCAATTCAGAATAATTCTGATTGAACTTAAAGTCTGCCTGCTAGACTTGTGTATTATAATAATGTTCCTAACTATCACCAAGAACAAATATGAGTAAGTAGAACAAAAGTAAGAGAATGTAGAACAACAATAAACAGATTGTAGAAGTAATTAGAAGGACAAAAAGACGACAAACTCATAATGGATGATTTGGGTGCATCTTTTGGCAATAAGAACAATATAAATTGATGGGAATCGTTTTATCAGAAAAAAGGACTATTAAGTTTTGTGAAAAATAACTGGTATTCACAAATACATTCTTCCACGTCCCCAACAGAAGACAATGCGCATGTAGAACAGCATGGAACAGCAGAAGACATCAAAGGGAGGAAAAAGAAAAATGGATGAAAGGAAGAAGTAGGGAAGTAAAAGAGGATTTAATGAGGGGAAGATCAAGCAAAGTATATTTGAAAATTATATCACTGCAATAAAGACAAACACATATGTAACCAGAAATTGGATATGATCATGTGATCATGGATAGAAATGGACATAGGGTAAAGTGTGGCAGATTGATGCAGAAAAATTCAATTTCATATTATAAGTAACATAAATGAGTTAAATATTAAAATTTTCTGCTTTATTCATGGTGCATTTAATCATTATTGTTATAGAACTTAAAAAACCATTCAAGTTAGAGGATAATAAAATTATAATGACTTGAGTGAAAAATTGTTTTAGTAGTATCAATCTGCCCCATCTACACTGGGGCATACATTTTATGTGGCACATTGATGCCAAGCATTAACTGTATAATAATTTTTTTTTTAACTGTAATGGAAAAAAGCTTTTATTTTGAGATCTCATGTTCATAAATGAACAAAATGCTTACGAAAATAAAATAATTACTTGGTAATAAGTTCTATTGAAAACCATATCCACTGAAGTCACTAGTAAAAATATAAAGAGGTGATTTTCATGATGTGCCCTTTGAAAGATTTGGTTTTGGCAACTGCAAAACAACATCCTTAAAATCAAAACAAACAATTCACAAAACGTTCATTAATTTTCAGACTTCCATCAACCTGCAATACATTGATGAAACGCCTCCCTGACTTTGACCCGTTCCTAACATCTCCTTCCTTCCATTCCTGCCTTCCTTATTTTTCTCTACCTTAATTTTCCTTGTGACTGCTGGTTTATTAGTATATTTGTTATATTTAAACTGTAAGTGGTGCTGTTACTTGTTATCCGTTAAGTTTTTGTTGTTACTATTTTGTTTTTTCCTTTGTTATATGTTGAATATAATAGGCGTTGTGCTGTCTTTGAACGAAATAAATAAATAATTCAACAAGACCAACTTAACTTTAATTTCTAATCGGATTCCTATATTCATTTATATTACAAATGGAGAGAGTAAACGTTGAGAATTCCATTACATTATTACAAAATCGGGAAACAAATAAACAAGTCGCCCCATGTCGATTCTAAAACTCGATTTCGATTCGGTTGTTCCGAGAGAGGAACTGCAGTCGGGGGCGTGGCATCTGCCGGCTGTTTTCCTTGGCGATCTCCATATGCATTACATCTCGAGACACTGCATGCACGTGACATATTCCCAAAGCCAAGCCCCAGGTGTCCTCGATCCGGATGGGGTCGCGACATTGCTGCTGTGAATAAAAACGGATTGGAATTTGGTGGCGCAGTAGTTTTCCGTGAATACCTCGGCGCATCATTTAATCCACGACGTATTCACCACGAAATATTCGTTTAGGATTCGTCTGGAAGAGAATTGAATCCAGAAACTCCTACACTTGTGCAAAAACTAAATATAAGCATTTTATTTCGAATAAAAAGACTTTTAGCGGGAAATAACTCGATAACTCGTTAAATTTACACCAAGTTTTTGGGACCGAAACGAATTATTTTTTTCGCTGAGAAGTAATAGTTTCAGTACTCCAAACAGACGCTTGCTGACTTTTTCAGACATGAAATAAAAAAAGCGATATTAATAAATATACGTGAAACACGAAGTCGTGTTAAAAATAGAAAAGAGCCATATGTCGATAAATATTAATTTTACCAATGTATTGCATTTATTTTTAATAAAAGACTTCTATACTCTCGATATTTCTAAAAAAACGTTATTTTCGAAATGAAAACGTTGTTCGCACGGGTAATTGGTTAACAGTGATACCTGGTTATCCTTAATTGGGTAGCAAAACTAATTTTTCCAGATGAACACCATAAAATTAGCCTTTGACACACACATTCATAGAATCTTTATTTATCGGCATGATATACAGTAAAGCTTGAACCCAACCAAATACCCGTTACACTGTAAGTTTGAATTTCAAGGTGAGTTTGTAAATAGAAAGGAAATAAATGTTTGCCAATATTTTAGAAATTATCTCCTTATACTTCAAAAGCACCACAGATATTGGTAAAGGTTTTTCACAAGAAAGGGAATATTTCTAACTGTACTAATGTTATTATTCTGAAGTAGTTATTAATTATGCTAGCTCCTCTTTATAGGGATTCATAAAGATTCCATAGGGATTCGACAATATATTTAAACTAAGCAGATGCCAACTTTCCAGTGAGTGACTTATGTAACTGCATGGTTGCAAGGGATGTTTTTGCTGTTCAATAAAATTAATTTTTCTTAGATATATTATACATATTTTTGTGGATTGATTCTCCCTATTTGATCTTTGTAAATGATTCCTCAAAACCGTAAACCTTGGAAAATTATTCGTTGAAATAATGTGTTGATCATCTAAAAAAAAACAATTTTTCTTTACGTGTTAAAAAAGTCAAATGTTTCCTCTCAATCTGGGTGTATTCCCGTTTTCGTGGGTTGAATAATCCTATTTTCCTCCCACTTATTAAAACCGATCAAAACTACTCCTTACATAAAATACCAAAATATCAACTAGTCTTTGAATGTAAGGCGTAAGTAAAAAATCGCAGTGCGTTCAGATATCCATTTATTTAGTCATGATATGCACAAGTATTTAGTATGCTATCTATAGTTCATCCGTTGCGGAAAATGCTCTTTAAATAAAAGCGACATCCGATTCACCGCCAGCGAGAGAGGGTTCTTCCTCCATGCGCCCCCCCCCCCCCCCCCCCCCCCACCCCGCCCAAACCCCCCCCCCCACCCCCCCCCCAACACTAACCCAAACCCCCCCCCCCCCCCCCCCCCCCCCGCAA
>WURS02003199.1:0-12723 GCA_011762765.2 Rhinocypha anisoptera
AGAAACAGGGGGGGAGGGGGAGGGATATCATTGAGGGGGGGGGTGGGTCGATAGTGAGGTATTGTGGACAGTAGCAGTGGAGATAGGTTTTGAATAAAATATTCATTGACCACTGTGTGGTCAGGATCAAGGCTGTGGTAGAGGATTTCAAACTGCTCTTATATTTTTCTGTGGAAATACAAAGTTAGTATCCATGTTTTGAGGTCATTATGGAATTCTTCCACCTTCTCAGTGAATTTGAAATTAAATTAAATTTTATTTGTACAAAGATCAAGTACTGACAAACTTGTTATACTTCATCTGAGACATGTCAAGTACAAAAATAATATATATATACAAATGATGCTAATTTTAAATGATGTGTAAAATCAGTGTCAGTCTTTATCAATGGATAAAAAATAGCTACACTTGGTTTCGCCATCTCATAGGCAGTGTACCATTGCAATGTGCTAATCAATATTTTAATGTACATTTTATAGTTATGTAAAAAGTAGCAGCATTGTTTTCTTGAATTTCATATATCCTTTCAATTTGATACTAGAGAGATCCCAATCATTGACCTGATAATATATTTTTAAAATAGCATTTCCTCCATTCTGAAGATTGCCCACCTCAGGTATCAATCAGTACAATGTCATTAGATTTTCTTTTCCTGATGATTTTTTAATTTATATGGAAAAAGACAAAAATATGGGAGTATATAACTATATTTAATACTCATTATGATGATAAGAGTTCTGTTACAACTGGCTGATCAAGAGATATTTCAGTGTACAGTGATACCGTTATGATTTCATACCAAGAAAAGAATCAAATGTCGCAATGAGAATGTAATATCAGGAAAAATCTAAGTTGAGATAAGACATCAGTTCATTTTCGGCTCTGAATATTTTAACTCTGGCTATTGTGAAAATATGTTTTCCATCATAGTATTGAATAAGATGGAAGTAATATGTTCAAATTAGGAAACATTTTGATAAAAATCACTCACACAATCAAGCTTATGATGGCAAAATAAATTTAATACACAAGTAAGGCATTATATTTTCTGATGAATAAAGATATGCACTTTTCCACAAAATGCTAAAATAAAATACTTTTCCACTATTTTGTGGAAAAGTGCATATCTTTATTCATCATGGATTCCTTCCACTATATCCAGCCTGATACCGTTAATCTTATTATATTTTCTGTTATATTTCTACAACTAATTCAAGAAGATTGCAAAGATGTGATTACCGTTTTTTCACTTGTTCTTTCTTGGGAAGATTCACCTCCAAAGCGCCTCCTGTCAATGACCTGGTACCTTTATGAAAATATTGAAGTATGAAAACACAGAAAAGTGTATTTTCTGCTACCAATATTACGAAGCTCAACAACATCTTGAAAATATTTTACCTATGATTAAATCCTTTAGAGTTACACATATTAAATTTCCTATGGTGGATATAAGAACATGCCATTATTGCTCCAGAATTCTAAGATTGTCACAGTTCACAATATGGGAAGATTTAATATACTGTGTGTGTGGTGTAAGATGACCATAACATGACACACCCACAAAACAACTATTACTATGCAGGAAAGTTAGGTATGAATTCTGAATATTTTTTCCAGGTCATAATGATGAGAATGGATAAAAATATTTTAAATGCTCTCCCAAAAATCACAGTATTTAATGATAAAGTTTATTTGTTTGGTGATGGCAGAGCTCACTTAGTATTAAGCTCAACATTGTGTGAAAAGTCAAACATCATTTTAGGGGATCAATTGCTTTCCCTGTGATGAGTACATTTTCCCAGGAAGATCTAATACCCAGAGAATCACTCAGCTTTGGTTTAGCTTGAGGTGCAGAGATATGACATCAAGCTTGATAAAAGGGTATTGGCAAGGTATTAATAACATACACTACTTGATTATCCATTTGTATAATTGGCTCACAAAATGTATCTTATAGAATATCTATATGTAAGGCACATACCATCTTGACAATTAGGGGAAGATTGACTTGCTTTCAAGAGATGCCTCTTATTAGAACTATTCTGCAGTGGCTACTTCTGCTTCAAGTATAAATATCACTCATGTTACTCCCTTTTTTCTTACATCCTTAGCCTCTAGTTTTTTTCAACTCCCTAAGGAGAATATCTTTCCGAATGATCTTAAGGAGATCTGATTGGCATTTAAGATCTGCTAGATCTTAAATGCCAATCTGATTATAGATGCTGAAATAAATGCTGAATTTTGATGAGATCATCCAAAAAATAGGACTAGTTCTTACCTAATTGAATCAATTAAAATGCATAGTGTAATTTGATTTAAACTACAGTTTTACAGAATTTGATTCATTCATACTTACTTAATGGATTGGTTTAAATATATATCATAATATTGCACAATTTTTGAGAGATACACCATTAAATAGAAATGCCACTTTCAAGATGTCATGGTGAATGACTAAGCTTGTTCTGGAGTTTCACTGGAAATTGAATCCATATATGATTATTGAAATTTACAAAAATAATAGATTTTTATTCTCATAGATTATTAACAATTATTTTCTTTAGAAATAATTATAAGTAGTAAAACCTTGGTGTAGAGATTTCAGGTTCTGTAACTCTAGTAGGCCTTGGTCTCCTGATTGTGACATAGCGGGGAGTTGCAACCTCAGGCTCTGGTTCCTCCTCCACTCCACCAATGTCCTCCTCCTCTTCTTCCTCTACTGGAGACTGTGGGGTGGTTGACGGTCTAGAATGTTCAAGGAGAGACATAACAAATTCAGATAAACACGTTATATGACACTGTCTCAGGCAGAAATTTGTGGAGGTCCAGCATACTGGGGGTAAAGAATCTGCAGTTTCCACATAATATTTATTTGGAATGACCATGGTTTTGTAGCACAGCTACATTATCAGGTGTCATCAGGAGACCTGATGACGTAGTCCTATGAAACTAAGGCCATGGCCAATAAATATATATGTGGAAACTGCAGAGCTGATTCCTTTATCCACAATAATATGCAAATGACAATTTGTTATTAGACAAATACCATAATTTTGACTGGGGATCAAATCTAGAACTCCTAATTGGGATTATCAATTACACAGTCAAACCATTCTTCTTCTCATGGAATTTTGGTAAGTGCTTATGTGAAACAAATTTCTTCACTTCCATAAATGCTTTTTGCTTATTGGGGGCTAATATCGTATACAATGTCAATGGCGTGAAAAATAAACTTTGTTGCATAACTACTTGACTATGGTCAAGTAGTTAATCTTGAGCAATTAACACTTGACCTACCTATAGGTAGATAAAGTGGTAAGAAGTGGATTGTGTTTTGGGGTGGCCAGGTAATAACTATTATTTATGTTACATTGTTATGCACAAAAATTATTGCTCCTTTATATTTCAAATAAAAAATTCATATTCATATCACATACATATCTCTACTCTCATAAATAGTTAAAATATTATGCAGAATTCAATGAATGTTATTCACAATTGAGAAATTTTATGGCAAATGCACTCATCATGTCCAAATGGAAATCATGCTATACTCCCTCCTCAGTACTTCCATTAATCATTCTAACACCATAAGTGACTGTCTTGCCATTGGTTGCACCAACATTACCACAATGTCCACAAGATAAAATTCATTTCATGTGTTATTCAAAACTGATTGCAGTGTCTACTTCTATCACTGATCCTGTGTTATGCTTTCACGTTAATGTGGTACTTTAAAAGTGCTGAATACAGGATAGTCAATTCATTGCATGACAAAGCATTTACCTCAGGTGAAGCAGCTCTGTCAGTAGTTGCCTGTTTTTCATACGGTATGATACACTTATGAAATTTTTTACATTCCAGATAGTACTCTAGTCAGTGTAACCACTTTGTATATGAATAGTGACCATTGATAAAGTATCTTGATTGTCAATAATACATATTATAGATGCCTTAAGATAAAATATGTAGCTTATCTATCAACTCTATCCACATAAAAGGTGATTAGTGTGCTATCTGGGATCCATTTCATAGTAAAATAAAACAAATAAAATATTGTCAAGTACTCATTCTTCATAAGTCCTTTTTACTTGTAACATAGAAAATTGAAGTAAACTTGCCTTGGTCTGTTTATTGTCACATATTTTGGTCTTTCTCCTGTAAACACACGTATATTTCCAGTGCTCTGCTTCCTTGTTCTTCCTTCTGATCTTGGTGCAACTTCTTCCTCAGCTTCTTCATCATCAAATTCTTCCTCCTGCTCCTCAGGTTCCACTTTTGTAGGTCGTTCCCTCCTCAAAGAAACATATCTAGGGGCAGAAATATTTTCAGGTCAATAGAAAGGTGAGATAGGGCATTGCTATAACATGAATACCGTGATAAACAAACACCTGTAAATAATTAAAATGTGAAATTTTCAATGGAAATGACAGTTAATATCTTATTGGGATAACTGACAGGTGCTAAATGTCAATGGAAATTATAAATAAAAATAAGAAACATACAACTTTATTGAATGATGCCTATGAGATTTAAATAATGTTTAAAATGTAATAAAAATTCTTTAGTAGTTGTGGTGAGATTACTTTTTGATATCATTATTGAATAACGCTTTTGAAAAGGTGATTTAACACAAGAATCAGAATACTAAATTGTGAACATTCCTCTATGTGTGCAAAATTATTGCACTTTTACACAAAAGTTTAACATAGGCCACACTTCAATTCAATCAAAATATCAGCTGTAGTTTCTGTTAACTTTTATGCTAACTCCTTCAGGCTACTTCCTGAAAATTAGAACGAGTATATATTTTCCAACCAGAGAAAAATAAAGCCTTTGATTTTAACTTGAGGTAATAAACATTGATATTCCCTAAGGAAAGAAAAAATTCACATATTTCAATATCATGATGATGAAATAGTGAAAACCCTCATACATGGAACTTAAAATTATATGGATCTGAAACTTAATCCATGAGGAAGGATGATTAACATATATAGGAGACTTTTGAGATTCCAGTTTGTAGAAGAATGGAGAAGATGAGGTGGACAGAGAAGAAAACTAATTAAGCAGTGCTGATTACGATACATTCATTTCTGCAAGAACTATGAAGGCGTGAGGAGGCTGGCATGTGACAGTTTACGTTGGAGTGCTGCTATTGGATAAGCCAATCATCATACAGCAAACATAGTATGATAATCTACATAAAGATGGCTAGGCACCATCCAAACTTGTTGCGCCTCCTGTGGATCACTTCTTTCTGTGTATAGACAAGGAAGTAGTTCAAAGAGCCATCAAAAGAAATGGAAGAGAGTATTCGAGGGGGTACCCAGAAATAACAGGAATTTTGTTTTGAAGCTATTTGATTACAAAGCTACAAAGAACCAACAATAGAACATAGCTGGTGGAAGATCAATGACATTGGAGGGGTCTCCTTAAAAGTAGGAAATTTTCTGAAACACCTCTGCATCAAACCGGCATTCCATAATCCCAAAAAACCTAAAATTCCTGCTCACTAAAGTTAAAGAACCCTTGAACATTTTGGACTAGAGCAGGATCTACAGGCTTCAGTGCGGAGACTGTGAAGCAGCATATATAGGACAGATGGGATGGAGCCTGAGGGTTCGAGAATCAGAACACAAGAGGAACTATGAAAAGGAGGGGATATCACAGTTTCCAGCTCATCTCTTAGCAGAAGGACACCAGGCGAATTTCATACCTGAGATGACTCACAGGGAGACAAAGGGGATGAGGATGGACATATGGGAATGACTAACCATCTTATTGGGCATAAGGAAGAAAGAAGCAATCACAAACGACCACCTTTTTCCCATCCTCTTAGACCTTCCTCAATTGATTCCAAAAAATCCTTCCCACTTTCCTGGCAGGCCAGTCCTCCTTTCTTTCCCCCCCACCCCTCCTCCTCATAGACCCACGCACAGGCCCTCACAACCTCCCCAACTCCACTTACCCCCTCCCCCATCTCTCTGCTCAATCAAGTTTCCTCTAATCCTGCCTCCCCCACCCCAATGGTTGACTATATATTTGCTGAAAATTTCTTGTTAACTTTATCCTGAAGATGCTACAGTGTAGTGAAACATGTTGACCAATTGAATAAATTTATATATGTGGATTGCAGAGTTTTCTTTCCATAACCTGAGAGGGAAATTGATAGAATAATCCCAAAAGGCATGGAAGCTGGAATGGAGTGGGAGAAGAGGTGTTTCAAATAAATGGTATGAAGTCTACTGAGTTGAAGGGGGATTGAAGTTTGTGCAGCTGGAGTTCCAATCTGGGGTTCATCAAAAACCTTTATTAACTGGTGGATTACCATTTATCATCAATAGGGTTGATGTCAGCCTGGGTAGGAGCAGATAAGGCTGATTTTGCATTGGCAGTGAATCTTCAAGACTCAGCTGCTAGCTTCAAATTTAAAGTTGTGCCAGTAATATTGAAAGTTATTTGTGTGGGTGTCATAATCTGCATGGTTTTTTAGAAAAAGAATGCTCACTGACCGGAAATATATCTATAAATGACTGAGTTATTGCAAAATATTATGCACCCAGGAATTGCTTTTGGATAGAAATTTTTATACCCAAAGAATAACTATATAAAATATACCCTACTAATGCACCATACTTCATTTTATTGGTTGTGTGTATTATTTCAAAATATGACGTCTATTAATATGGGCTCTTCCTCCATGAAATATGAAGCTCACTTTAGGGCCGGTCGAACTGATGTTGTGGCTGCTGGTGGAGGTGGTCTCCTTGCATTTAGCACAGGAGGTGGCCTCTTCCCTCTGGAACCCAAAACCCTCTCATAAAGACTGCTGCTGCCTTGATTAATGGGGTTTGCCGTCGTTCCCTTTGACCCAGAATTGGATGGTTCAAGCTGCCTTTCTAATTCCTTCAATCCACCTAAATAAAATATATTAAAACAATCATCATAATGACAGGCATGACCAAATAATTTACTGTAGAGGCAGGCATTAGTTTGATCATGTAAAGTTGGTTACATATGAAATTTTAAGTCTTTTTATTTTTTTCTTATTCTGTTTTACAAAATCAAGATGTTCAAAAAGTATGTATAATATTGCACAATGCATCCCAAAATAAGATTCTTGAAGTTCCAATTACTTAGAATGTAATGTATAGCAGAAATTAGGCAGTGAAGTAAATTATCAACAGGAATGAGTATAAATTAGTCTATTATATATAATTCAAAACCCTTGCGAGTCTGCAAATCAAACTATTTCATTAGATATAAATGAGTATGTCATAAAATGTGTGTGCACAGTTCAATAAAGAATTATTATAATTTTGTATTTGTATAACTTATAATGCAAAATTTTAATTCTATGTTACAATGTTAGCTTAATATGTAATGCATACATGGCACAAGTTTCATTGGTTTGACTCCAGCTTTGCATTGGTGGTAGCCAATGAAAATTGAAAAATGCTCAGTAAGACTATGTCAATAAAGGAGGTAACATGTGACAAGCATTATGCTACATGCAAATTTTGCTTTCCCCTGAAAAAATAGTCTGACGAGGCTCATGTAGTGCTACAGGAGGCTTATGGAGACTCCATTTTTTCTACAGCAAAGATAATAGACGGTTTGAAATGTTTAAGATGGGGAGACAATTTCAAAGAAAAGTGGGCCTGGAGCTCCAGTCACTCTTATGGAACTAATTAATCAATTAAAATTAACACCACTACCACAGTGTGAGAATATAATCAAATAATGTTAACAGATTACCTTAAATTCTTTTATATTATTCTGGAGTTTTTTAAATTGCTGTCCACTTAGAGATTCATTAAGAAGGTAAGAAGACCTCTAATCTATAACTCAGGGACTTCCCTGATATAAATAATATTACTGATGAAATTAGGATAAGTTTATTTAACCTCTGTTTAAGGGTGTAAAGTAAGCATTTTCATGGTTGGGGTTGATGCACTTCCATATTTAATAAACTATTGGACATTGTCCCTTTATGTTAAATAGTTCTTGCCTAGTTTTTTAATGAGGCCAATCAGTTCTTTGAGGGCACTTGGATCTTCTTCCAAGGAGCCATCATCCTCTCCTTCCTCCTCATCATACTCCTCATATTCAGGGGCTTCTGTAGTGGTAGTTGTTGTAGTGGTAGTTGTCCTAGAAAATAAATGCAACCAAAATAAGTCACTACAAACTATCTGTTAGAAGTACTGTGTACAAGAATAGTTAATATCTATTCATAATAATAAAATAAGTTAAACAAAGTAAAACATTTCAGACTAACACCAGGGGCATCACCAATTTCAAAGCTGGTTAAAATATTATAGAGTTTACAGGCAAAAAAGAAGATATGTACAATGAATGAACTAGAACTGTTCATATCAATAAAGAAAGAAATTGTTTAATTTATCATATTTGTTAAAAAAATTTTTGTTTTTGTCCTTCAATGCAATAACAAAAATGTGTTTAGTTAAGAGCTTTTTTGAAGTTTTCCATCATTTTTTTTCCTTTTATATATTTTCCCAATTCATTTTTCTAGGGGGTACAACTGCCCCTCCCTGCCCCCTCCCAATAATGATGCTCATGCTTAGCACTCATATGGCTTTGTACATAGGCTTTGCTGAAGTGAATTTGTTATGACACTCAAACCAATTCAATGCTATTTATCAGTAAAAGAGGAGTTTATAATTTTTTCATTCAAGGACTAAAAAAGTTGAGACATATTAATTGAGTTGAGTTGAATTGAATGAAGTTGAGATAATTATTGATTAATCAAAAAAATATTATACATCATAATTATTACTAATACATTTAAAAATAGAGAAAGATATTTTCATTATTTTTTAATGAATTCAAATTAATGTGCCCACATTGTTTATACCTGATATACACAGTGTAATGTATGTACATTGTATCTACAATGTATGCACAGCCTTCTGCTGTTTCATGATTAAAGGGCAACAACTCCTAAGTATGGATGCAATTGGAACTTAGCTCTCAAAGGGTGAGTTTGACTGACTCCATCTTTCCCTGGGACATTTTACACAGATGAACCAGTTATTGCATTTCAGTGAATTTCGGCAGATATTGTTGCCATTAGTACAAAATACAATTGGGGCTTATTAAACTTTATTTAATATTCTCAATATATTAAATAATTTATAGATTTTAATTTCTTTAATGACATCTAACAGCCTTATTCCAATATGCATAATTCAATTAAACTAACTAATATAATCTAAAAGATTTTGATTAAAACATTTAAATTAGGAGCAGAGGTAGTGGATGAGATTTGGTTTGATATAGGCGAAAATCATGACTAACATATTCAACTTTACTAATATTTTTTTAAATTTTCAAATCTGCATTACAATTAACAAGTTACAGAAAATTTGGTAGGCATATATAATTTAAGTCTCTCATGAGCATTGGTGTTATTAATATTATCTCTCAGATTTCAAGACCATAATTTTTAGGAAGTTTTCAGCAAAATCCATGTTCTTCAATGCTTACATACTCTACTGCTACATATGCTTTCACTTCATCTAATACAGCTCCAATTTGTCAACACTTACAAAACAATAAGATTGATCCAACTCAGAAAAGTCATTTGTTTCTGCAATCACTTCTTTGTTGCAATAAAATCTCTTTCCTGCCAGCCATTCCTTCACATTGGGGAATAGAAGGATGTTCAAGAGAGTCAAATCTGGAGAATCAGGAGGTGCACAATGAATTGGGACTGTAAATCCATCTATTTTATAGCCCCTAATGCAGGGGAATGAGCTGTTGCATTTACTTGATGGAAGAGGACTTTTTTGTGGACTGATTGTGGATATTTCTCTTTCAGCTTGGTTTTCAAATAGCCCAATAAGGATGCAAAGTGTGACCCCATGACAGTTTTACCCTTTTACAAATACAATAAAAATTATCCCTTGCACATTCCAAAAAAATAATTACATAAATCTCTCAGCTGAAGGAACAGTATTTGCTTACTTTGGGGCAGACACTCCATTGGGAACTCAGTGCTTAGACCGACACCTTAAATCCAGTAGATAGATCCCACTGATATAGCTGCAAACCTTCCTTTGACATGTGACATGATTTTGGGTTTGGTCAACTGTGAGCAATCATGACACCCATCTGGTGGATAACTTTCTCTTATCCATATTTTGAAGCAAAATGTTAGGTACTCTTTCATCTGCCCACAGCACTAAGAATTTTTTGTACCATCACTATTCTATCATCCATCGACATATAATGGATTTTATCAATAATTTCTGTACTAGTGGTCTCAACAGACCATCCTGAATGTTCGTTATCACTTGTGCTTATATGGCCACTCTGAAAAATTTGAAACTATTTTTAAACCATCCAAATCGAAGGTGTAGATTCATCATAAAGTTTTTCAAGTTTCACTTCTAGTCTCCTGAGGTGATTTGCGTTTCATAAAATAATGTTTGATCAACACATGAAATTATCTTTCATTCATTCTCAGTCCGTTTATCAAAAATAACTTAACTTGTTCATTTCAAACAAACACCAGATATAGAGTAAAATACCGGTCTGGCCAAAATCTAAAAGGTGTGTTTCTTCAAGAGATTCAACTAACGGAAAATAACCTTGATACATCAGTGGTACCATACTCCTAACTATATACAGAATTTTCAAACCACCCTCATATATGCATGTTCAATTTATCAATTATAAGATAAAAGAAAGTGTAGTCATTACCATCAATTTGTCCACTAGGTGTATATTGCAGCATGAATGAAACAGTAGTTAAAATTTTGTGAATAGGAAAGATAGATAATCTAAAACCCAGAGAATGAGATATTTGGATATGGGAGAATATAGATATTCCAGATAAAGAAAGAAATGAAATCCTTTATGGTAAAAGCCAATTAATTGTCTTGAGATGAAATTGTTCACTGACCTTGCTGTCGTTCTGCGAGTAGTTGTTGTCCCTGCACTTGTTGTTGTTGCTTTTGGTGTTGTTGAAGCACTCTCTCCAAGCTTCTTTTTGCACAGCACATTTCGAGAATAATCACATGAATCTGCTGCTTTGTTGAAAAAGAGTCCTGCAAATTTCCATTTGATTGGTATTAATTCCTAAAGGAGTTAACACTGTTACAACAGTTTTGACATGTAAGTAATTAAGTGACAATAAGTATTAAACCAAATAGCATGGAGTATCATAATGAGGACAAGAGGCTCATTTCTCTGCTTGCAATAATTTTTCTTATTCATAAATTTTCCAATATAGACATCCACTATCCTGACAGTCTTGTATAGTAGCAGAATGGGTAAAGCATTCATATATTTCGCCTCACTTCAAATCTGGGTGATGATAATAGCTCTAACCACACTTATCAAAAACACACTTCAAATTTATTCCTGAAAATAGTTAGTAACTGAAATGCATTTTTGTTTTTAATAATGATTGTAATAGTATAAATTTACCTTTGAATTCAAATAGAGCTTTATAAATAAGTTATTATCTTGTAATGTAATGACAGCATGAGCAAAACATATAAACCCTGAATCAGATATAAATATTCACGTCTATGGTGAAGAAATTCTTCATCTGTAGTTATCTGGAGATCAGTGAGCTGTACTTAAGTAAGGCCAATAACAGTTTCATTAAAGAATAACAGTGATATGTTTCATTTCCAGTTTTCCATGCCATATGTAGAAACCTTGGACCAAAAGATTAATAACTGTTTCAAAGTACCTACCAAATGAAATTTGAACTGTGATTCCCACTTAACATCTAAGGGTATATGTATAGCCCATAGAATGACTTACTACCAGAATTCAATATGCTCCTATATTCCATATTTATTTATCAAGATATAAAATCACTTTGGACTCATAAAGTTGTCATGAAAATTGCTATTATGAGGTACAGTATATTAAATATTTCTATATGTTATCTATTTTTCAATTTAATGAAGATTTACTTTAATGAAGAATTACATACCTAATTAAAGTAAAGAGAACAGTGAATTTAAATTTCAAATTAAACAGAATATCAGTACAAATTAAACAGTATCAATAACAACACCATTACCTAAATGCTAAAAATGGGCTAAAAGAGTGCCCAAAATTATCACATCAGACTAGAGTTTCAATTGAATTGTCAATATTACCTCAATAATAGTTTTTTTTCTGACTTGGCAGCCATTAAACTTACCAGAAGGACATGTAAATTGATGAGCGACTATTCCAAGGCTAGAAGGTCCCGAATCAAGGCACCAGAAATATTTTTTACAATCTCTGGGATGAGGAAAGAAACCTTCGTCCTTACACACGAAATCTGTGAAGAAAAAGCATTGGTTTACTTCTTCTATCTCTATTTTAATATGAATTATAGTGCAGTGCATTTTCTCAAAATGTCAGATAAATGATTATCATAAGCAACCAGAATACTATACTTATATGAAAATTATGATTCTCATTTTGTGGAACTTCAATATATACATTTTAAAATTACTGTCTTCTATATGTTGATAAATCTATGAATTAGATAACAAGAAATTAATCAAAACCAATAACTTCTTTAAGAATTGGAGTGTAATATAACTTTAGTTGATTGAAGGAATTTGAAGCATAGTTTCTAATTTAATGTACATATATATATATATAGTTACACTTGGAAAATCTTGGTGGCGACGGAGCGCAATTCACTTGGCACATACACAAACATAGAAAATAATACATAGAAAG
>WURS02003209.1:0-12722 GCA_011762765.2 Rhinocypha anisoptera
TTTGTTTGGTGTTTGCGTAAGGGGAAGAGCGGGGATTGTTGTGTGGAGGAATAGCGGGGACTGTTGAGTGCGAAGTGAAGTGAGAAGCGAGAGAATAAAGACGTATATTTGGAAGTGTGCGGCGGTTTTTTAGTTTACTCCCGATGAGGAGAATGGTACAAACAATTCTAATTTTACAGTCCCGATGTAGCATCTTAGTCCGAGGATTCCCGGGTTCAGATCTTGTTTTTGTCATTGGGTGCTCTCAGCCAAACACAAGTTACATAATTTTTCTGGGCATCACAGCGGATAAACTCCAGGTGTCACTTGGTGAGTGTCTGGGCCCTCTTAGACTGATCGGGAAATTTTGAACGCGTATTAGAGTTGTTTTTTTTTTAACCGGTCAAAAATTTCGAAAATCATCATTTAAGACTAGATTTTAACTAATTTGTGAACGCCTCGGGTGTTCCACAGTATTTAAAAAAAACCTCAAACCGACCGTGTTTATGGAATGGCAGCATGTTGAAAATCAAGGAAAGTTATGTAGTACCACATACCTATATTTCCATTAGTGAACCACTAGTATTTCGTAGTAGGGGACCACCTTCGATAATAATTTATCTGCTCTAATGTTCAAACGTTTGAATAGTATTGAGGGGGCCCCCGGAAGGCGATACATTTTATTTTCGTCAAAAAAGTATGTGCCCAAGTTGAAATTATCGTAATCAAGAAATTAGTATTTTATTCCTTTTATTCATAGTAAATATTACATGCAATTGCCTCATAAACTACATATTTTAAACTACCAAATATTGCCCTACATTCATGATTAATCGTTGACATTACAAATTGCCGGGAAACTCCGGCAGTTAGTTTTTGAAACAATTTTTGCGAGACAGAAGTTTAGGCGTTAGGCTTGGTAGGCGAATAGAGGAAGTTGTTGGAGGAAAAGGATTTTTAAAGATATATATACAGCGTGGAAATGATATGTTGAAGTCGGGGATAGTAAATAGAATGCTAGTTAACTCAGTTAAGTGAATTCACAGCTAGGAGATGAATTATCGTTTTGAACGGAATAATTGCGTCCAATGTGGAGCTGAAGAAGGGTTTGACGCATGACCTAGAACAGCTTCTTTTCAGAGTCCGTCAAAAAAAATACCTTCAGTTGGTAGATAACTACATAAATTACTCAAAATCCACCTGCTCTTTGTCACGAGTGTACCAGTTGATTAAAATTCGTTCTGACTGCACTTAGGTTGGAGGCTGTCATTCAAACGAGTCTAAGAATCACTTAAAGCCTACCTGTGAGGGTACAAGATTTCTTGAGGGGATAGCTGTCCGTTTCCAGGCTTGTTTCTGTCTCGCATATCTCATCACAATAAATGGCATCCGCTAGATGTTCTAGAGGTGCAGGAAAAGTACGCCTGCACGTCCTAAGTGGACGCGAATACGCATGTCACACTATCTTTATTTTTAGACAGTTTTGAGATGGCAAAGTCCTTGTCAGCTCATATTAAATGGCTACTCTACGTGTATCTTTTATCAGCACGCTTGTTACGTTGTCATACGATTCAATTATATTCAATGGTCTGGTTAGAAGTTTATTGGTTATTTTGCTAAAATCCTTGAGGCCATTAGTGTTTGTCATTCCGTCTAACTGTTGGTCGTCTGTCAATTTTTCATTTCGAGTAACATTTCCATGTCCATTAGACCTTAATGCCCCTTAACTTAATCTCAAGTAGTAAGATCAAGGTTGTATCTAGGCCAGGAGAACCTTGGGCAAACGTTGATTATAGCTTAAAATAGTTGGCTCTCACGCAACTACTCAATTTGTCTAAATCGACTTCTCATTCCTTATCCACAGATGCATATCGTATTCGAGTTCTCGCATTGTCTTATTACCCCTTTCAGAACCTACCGGTGTTATATTTTCATTTGTTTAGTATACGTCTGGACTTGGCAAATGGTAATGGTTACGTCAATGGAGAGCTAGTGATGTTAACTGCTTTACTTCTTCTTGGCATTGGTCAACTTTTCACAAATCCATCACCTTTTGGCATATCGAGGTGTGATTATGGACCTGTAATTTTTTTTTGTTGATATCTTGATATCCATATTCAATATAAATAATATGTCAACTTCCGACGTCAGACATCACGGTTGTTAATTCTGATCGTCAAGTTAGGTATTCCGTTATATATAAAATTCTAAACAGGTGTATGTTGCCTTTAATTTTTCACCTTATTCGTCGTCGTCGGTTAGTGGCAATATAAAAAAAAGAATTTATTCCGCCTTCAACTGGCGCAGCACTAAATGCATAATTTATGATTTTTACGACGGAAACCAGTTCTCTAGCCTTAAAATTGACAGTTGATTAAGTGATTTACTTTTGGGAACCCACGATCCCGCGTTTTTTTTTCTGCAAAAAAACCCTGAGTAGTGTGGCACTCAAATGTTAAAAACCGTCCTTTTTCTATGGGCTGCCAGGCATCACTCTCGAATGAAGCTTTTATTCCCCTGGTTTTTATCACTTGTCACTCAGCCCACCTTTGCACTTTTCTGTAACGTAATCTTTATTGTCCCTCGCATTATGACAATATGAGGGCAGAAAAAAATGAATGTTTGCTTGACATTAGAGAAAACACCGCTTTGACATGAGACTCCGTCATCCTCTTCCGTCTCCCTGTTTTTTGATCGATCTTCTGCCGACCTTTTGTTTGTTTTCGTATGCATTTAACTGGTATCTCTTTGTAGCCACATCTGTTTCACTTGTTGTAGAGATGATTTCATTAGCTTGATTTATCTGATTTGCTTCAACACAGAATTCTGTTTTTCACGTGATATTCGACCTTTGCGTTTTTTCCATACCCATAAACATGGGTATTTTAAATTCATTGCCACTGTCATATGACGGGGCAGAGCGGGAGGTTATCAAATCGATCAATGCGTATTTCACTATATTTTTAAATATTTCACTGGTGCTCTTCGCGTCCAGTACGTTATAACGGCATTTTATTTTAATGGCACAGAAGTAATTAATGCTGTGACCAGTATGCAACCTGAAGGTTGGTATGTTAAGTGAGGGTAGAGAGCTCACCTAGTACTAAGCCCACGGCGAGTGGAAATTCACACACATCAGGGTAGAGGGGCATCAGTTCCTTCCCCTGTGCAGCTTGTGATTTCCCACGAAGATGGAATCACCCGAAAAATCACCCAGCTTGGGTTTAGCTGGAGGTATCCGGAGGGTCGTCATCCGGTCTCGAACCCGGGTTCCCCGGTCAGTGGTCAAGCGCTCTACCCACTACCCACGACGTCGGTAATCGTATGACATACTACGGTACAACCGTCATACTACGGTAGATTAGATCACGTACATAAAATCAGAGAGTTATGATTCCGAACAGATAGATATAAAATGTAATTTTTTCCTCGCACAATTAGAGATCACAATAAATGTAGTCACATGTCCGGAGTTAGTATTCAGGATAGTTAGTGTATATATGTATATTTTCTTGCTTGTATTTATAATGTAGTTCCTCGTCTTGACCTTGCACTTTGTAAGGACATTTTTCAGTTGCAATGCATGTTTGTTGTGAGCGATCTGACATTGTCCAGCATGTTTTTTTGTTCTCGTATTAGTTTTTTGCATGATAGTTTCTTCTCTTTGTTCGTAATGCATGACTTGTATCATGTGCATTGAGAGTGCATGAGAATGTATGGTGGTGGCTCACCCCCTGCCACACGCCCTTGTGGCGGCTTGCAGGTTATTATGTAGATGTAGACACACAAAAACCTCGTTCGGCTTCATTGGTTTTAGGGGAAATCACTTCGGGTACAACCGCCGCCAACTTAACTATTATAAAATTCCCGCTTCTCCCAGGACGTGATTCGTATTTCTAATTCACCAGCCAATTGATATTTGCTTTCGACGTTTCTGAAATTCCGCATGGGACTCTATCACATTAAACCGACAGGACTTCATTTGATCATTGCCCATGCCCTCTTATCTTAGAGTATGACATGAAAAACGTAGATAGTTGACTGTTCCCCCACTTCAAACTGCACGGACGAGGTTATGAAAGTATACGTACGGTTCCTAAGCAATGGTGAAGGCGTGACGTCAGACAAAGGCAATTAGTTGAAACGAAGGCCATGTTGGCGAAGGGTAGGTGGCGCACGCAGTCTATATTTACTGTTCGCGGAGTTCCACGAGGAAGGTTCAAAACAATGCCGTTAGGTAAAAGGCATTATCACGTTTTGTAGCGAGCATACGGCGACGCCATTCAGTTTACACAACGCGATCGGAGATAGTCGCAATGTTGCCTCGAATGTGATGGGTAGGTAAGTAATAACGCACACGAATAAAGGCATTTAACCACAAGGTATTTAAGAATAAAACCATTTTGAAACCGGACAGCTTTTCGCGGTTGTATTCAGACTCCTGATATGTAGCTCTCAGGAGGCTATGGAGAAATAATACATGCGATCTTACCGTTCATTCTACTCGTCCACGATAACACAACAAATTGTATGCAACACAACAGGGCCCGTTGATATGTACGTCTACGTACATATCAAGCAATGCGCATTTGCAAGCCGCCGCAAGGGCGTGTGTAGCAGGGGGTGAGTGAGCCATCACCAGGCATGCATTCCCACATGCATATAGTAACAACCTTTCAAAAAAATCTAGCTGCTCTACGCTGCAAACGATCTAATTCCAAAACCAGTAACGTACAATCAATGTGAAATTCCTCAGGTGAAAGAAGGGAGGGACGTTTGAGTGTAAAAATAAAACGAAATTCAAGATTTCGGAGATGAAACGATTGGCCCACAGAAACAACAAAAATCATCCAATGAAGGACACATCGCGATGGACGGGGTCGAATCTGCCGGAGGAAATAGTATACGATGAATTTCCAGTCCCGTGTTAAGGCCGGAGATTTTATTACATTAAAACTCTACGGTGAAGGACAGCGGTGATTATTTTACTGAAATCCCACACCAAAAAGGGGTTTCCATTTATCCCCCTTGGGTATGAACAGACTCGTTATTTGGAAACAATAGTTAAAAAAAAAGTGAACGGCAAGTGAATTCGTTCCCGACGATTTTAACAGCGCTCTTGGTTTTCGATTAAAATACGAAGTGTTTTCATTTGTATTTGAGTGACACAGCTGGTTAAGAAAATTTGATTAATCTCGGATAAATACTGAATTTCCAGTTAGATGGACATAACAAGAGGAGATTCTTGATTTAAACGAGGGATGAAAATTGATGAAGGCCGAGATGGAATGACGAGAAGATGGATGATATTGGCGCGAGGGAATGAAATGATTTGCAACTACTATTTGTAATTATAAACAGCATAACTTGAAGGGATGCCAAGAAAACATTCTAGGACTGACAACGCCTACCCCCACTGAGACAATGACTGACACACCTTAGGAAAAATGATGATTGCCAAGACGGAAATGTTCTTGAATAACACTTTTGAACAGGAGAAAATCTCTCCACAAAATTTCATTTGAGATGCAGATGGGCTTTAGAAATGACGCATGGTATGAAGCTCACGAATCAACGCAAATCGTTTGGATTAGGAAATTTTTTTACATTTCGAAAATGTTTCATACCAGTTCGGACAAGTGCAAATATATGCAACTCGATTGGTACTTGGGCATTGAAACGCAATTCAGTATACTTGTAATGCTGAATTTTACGAACATCGTGCTGCGCCTAGCGGCACAAAATTAAGAGCTACTGTAAAAATAATTAGCTATTACGATGTTGCTTCCATACGCTATGAATCAACAAATAATGCTGTTTCGAAAACGAACAATCTACCAGCTAATACGAAACTAAGCGAATAACGATTACTTCTAGATACAAAAGATAAACTAACCTAAAACGAAAATCTCTATTTTCTTCTATTAAAAAACTATTTAAATACCGATTTCCATAAAGAGCGCCATTCACAGCCCTAGAGCAGTGTTTCACAAACTTTTTCGAGCCACTGCCCCCCTTAATTCC
The DNA here is from genome assembly GCA_011762765.2 of Rhinocypha anisoptera. NCBI lineage: Eukaryota > Metazoa > Arthropoda > Insecta > Odonata > Chlorocyphidae > Rhinocypha > Rhinocypha anisoptera. The sequence continues at coordinate 6,004 of WURS02003209.1, forward strand.
GTAAACCTATGCAAAAAACGCCCCCCGATCGTAACTTCCTTGTTTCTTTTCGCCCACCCAAGACCAAACCACCGCCCCCAAGAGGGCGGTAGCGCCCACTTTGGGAACCACTGCCCTAAAGCCCCATATACGATACAGTGAATAAAAAAGATTGCGTTTATTCGTATATAGCTGTTCTACCAGTGAAAGGTAGGTTAAGGATGGAATATATTAGTTAATACTAAGGGAAATAATTCGAGAAACTATTATTTGCATACCGGCTATTTACATTTAAAGTAAAACTAAAATTATTCCTCTTCAAGTATATGAATTTTTAATTTCCGCGTACTTTGATCCCCTTGCCATCGTGCCTAAACATCCATATCCTTCTCCTGACTCTGCCTCACTTACATGAACTTACGCTTTCTAGAACTCAGGGTAAGGGTCTACACACAACCTTTTCAATATTATGTGGAAACAAATTACTATACAGATAAATATTAAATAGTTTAAAGGAGCATAGGCAGTAGTTAGTGAAAATCAAGTTCGATATTTTCTTTGTTTCATCTTCACGGATAATCTTGAATTTCTTCTTGTCTGTTTATCATGAACCATGAAAGAGGTCGATAAGATTATATAAGAATAACGATAATGAGTTTACATCTACATATTTCCCTGCATTACGCCATCCCTGATGGAAATTTCCGTATGAATTTTCCTCAGAAAAGGACTAAGATTTACACAGAAAATTGAAACCCCATATTGCCTATAAAGTACACCTATGTGGAAAAATTTCCCCAGAATGAATATTCCCTGGGAACTTTTTCCCCTATTGGAAAATGTTTCATTGCATAAGCAACAGAGGAGACCATTGTCCTAAGAAAACGTAGGATATAAATGGAAAATGTATTTAAAAAATTATTACACTCGTTTAAAAGATGTACGCACACATAAATGATTTATTAAAAGGAACTCAAAATTACTTGTTTAATTAGTTTTTTAGATCATTTACACTTTTCATTTTCATTTAAATATAAATGTTTTCACCTGATGCTGAAAGAATTCCTTCAATTATTCGACACAACACCATCCAATGAACTGTCAACTAGACACAAGTGCCACCAAACGGCCTAGTCTACACTGTCCACCATGATTCCTGTAAACATAACCACGTGATAGCTAAGATAAGGTAATTTTTATGAACCAATGAACTGATTTCAACTTTTAAAAGAAATTTAATTACGCGCTTATTAAAAGCAGTGATAAAATGTCCTACCAAAATCTTTGAAAAACATGCTTCCCTCGGAAATCCTTCTCTTGATTCACTTTGATGGAGCAGCATATGATTCTGCGTTTCACGTTTATCATTTGTTTTTTCAAATGAAAATATCCCCTTGAAATTTTTTTTCACATGCCTACGAAGTTTTCCCCTACGGTAGCGTTTGGTTCTAGAGAAATAGCGGGTCAAATCCCTGATTTTTAAAGAAAAAAACCTTTCTGGGAAAAATATCCCTAGAAATTAAGGGCATTTCCTCAGGAAAAAACCTATTTGTTGGGGGATTTCAATTTTTATCCCTTGCTTTTACCCACATTCTAGGATATTTTTTTAGGGAAATTTCCATCGGGATTGAAGGTCATGAGGTCACCGTCCATCGCGGTAAATAGTGGCACGGAAATCTAAGCATAAGACTTAATGGAGGGATAGGAGGAAGGATAAGGTCTCTTTTTAAAAAAAAGGAAGATAAAAGGGATGGGAGTAGGAAATACTGAAACGAAGAAATAATTTCTGTACGAGGGGGTGCGGAGGTGAGGAGAGGAGAGGCGGGAGCGAAGTGGATGCAAGAACAGTGGAATGGCTAAAGAAGGATCTGGTGAAAATGACGGCAAAGTGTGACCACCGTTCCAGTCCACATCATTGACCCTCCTCCTTAAGAAAGCCCGGAAAAATAAAAGAAGCCTTTGAAATGTGGACTGGAAGGAGAATGTTAAACATCAAGCAAGCAGAGATGAGAGAGGCAAACGCAGAAAGAACACTAATCAGCTTAATTAACAAAGGGAAAACATAACTGGATACGCCAGGCACTGAGAAAGGTCCTTCAACCTTTCCATTCCTTCAATCCCTTTCCTCTCTGTCTGAAGATCCTGATAGCGCTGACCAAACTTGAAATAGCACTCTTATACGTACTTCCACGTATTACTCTGCAAGCCGCCGAAAAGGTGTGCGGCAGGGGGTGAGCCAACACCATACGTGCACTCTGAAACCGTTAGCCGAGAGGAATTTGCAAAGGACACGATTGGAGGGCCGAGCGGAAGGATGATCGAAGAGTGGGCGGAGAAGGGGGGAGGGTGTGGTGCAAATGATTGATACCCTGAAGAATGGATAAGGGCACGGAAGTGGGAAATGAAGACCTGCGAGTACAGCGACAGATTGGGGCGACATCTACGAATTGCACCATCAGAACACTTGTGGCGACGATGCAAGTTGAAAACGAAGAAGGTAAGGAAGGTAATGATTGGCACGTGACAGATTGGAGAGTGCTTATGCAGATGCTTACCAATCCTCGGATTGGTCACCACTGACTGAGAAGAACTAGCTATTTGTTTACTAGTAGCTCCAACCTGTCGTTGTTATCACGAATGTTTCGAGGACAGAGAGAAATTTCAATGCTTCACAATTTCTCCTTATCGTCCACCCCGGGCGAATAGCCATATCGGGTCCACGATTAGTCCCACCGTGTGTGTGTGAGCATTAAATATTAACTTTTTTTTTTTAAAGGAGAGTAATTTTATTCGTGTACGCAAGCGTTTTGTGATGTGTCGCTGCTTCCAGCGTTTTCCTCCAGGCTTGAGATGGGCGTTTTCAAGGAATGAGTCGATTCGACCAAATCGATTCGATACGTATTGTGTGAATCGATTCGCTCGAAAAATCGGATAATATCAATCGATTCGAATCGCATTATGTGAATCGATTCGAATCGAAATCGTAACTGAATCGAAATCGTAACTGAATCGCAATCGTAATTGAATCGGAATATGAACTGAATCGAATCGGAAAGGAAACTAATCGAAACAGAATCACAGGATCACAATAATCGATTCAAAATAATCGGGAATCGTATTAAAATAATCGATTTCCAAGTGAATCGAATCGAAATCACCCACCTCTACTCTGGATACCGCCATCCGAGTGGGTTTCACATTCTTCATGGAAAACCACAGACGGGACAGGGAAAGGAACGGGTTCATCTATCTTGATATGTGAATTTTCACAAGCCGTTCTAATCAGTACTGGGTGAGCCCTACCTTCAATTATCAAACAGACCTTAGGGTTGAAGACTGTTTTTTTTATATATCTGTTCCCAGGTAGCTTTTGCAATCCTTATATTGTCTTCTGAAATGCTCTTTCACAAAGATGTTATCAAGTTGACGTCTTATTATGTCTCCAGGCATCTTCCACTTGGGTGGTTTTTAAACAATGCGTTCATGACAACTATATTGTTTGGTTCGCGGAACTCCAATAATTTCTCGCCTCTTTTTTTTCGTTTCCTCAGACCACATTTTCGTACTATTTTTTCTGTCTTAACCTCTCCGGTAATTGAGTTCCAGTCTCCAACGATGACTAAATTTTATTCTCCTTTTACAATTTTTATTACCTCGAAAATATCTTCATAGATGCCTTCCACTTCCTCATCACCGCGGTCTGTGTTGGGCATGTACACCTATGCCACTACGATGTTTCTTGAGTTTTTTTGCTTTCTTTACCATGATTTCCCTTTCATTATGTTGACCGTTTTTCACCTTTGACCTCTGTTCTCTCTCGGGTAGCCCGGACATCCGAATGAGGGACTATTTTACCTGCGGAATATTTTACTCGAGAGGGTTTGATCACGTCATACTCAAGATGTTAGTGTGTTGAGCTTCTCCTCCTAAGAGGATAATGTAATGATTTTCCATTTCCTTCTAAATCGTAGTACTAAACTTGTTAAAGTAGTTATTGCCACGTCTACATTAAAGTGTGAGTTTCTGTACTGATCACTATGGTCTCCACCTTAGTTGGTCATTGACTGCTTCGACAATAGACGGCATTCAGCACAACCAAAACCTCATATCAAAATTCATATAAAAGCTAATACTACGAGAACCGTAACTCTTATATGGCACAAAATGAAAAGTATAGGGAACGATAGGGTAGTAAACGTGTATGATAACTTTAATACCCATGATAAATCTAATGCCATAAACATCTATGAGTATGTACACATTGTTTAAATTAAGAAAAGATTTTTGAAAATTTCATTATGTATTACTTAAGGTTCCACGTCACAGGAATAGATGATAGTAGAAAAGAAAATTTAATGGTTTCCGCTAATAATGTTTCCCGTTGTTGTTTTTTCTCAAATAAAGCATTTTTAAACAAAATATTTGGGCATCTTCCGGTTATATCAATCAATACTTTTATACATATTATCTTAATTTTGGAATTGTTCTTCTATAAATGTCAGGAGGCAGGAACTTCCATAAATCTCATGAGACAATTATAGGCTAATAACTTGGTGAAAAATTGCTGAAGCAAATTGATTTTTTATGAAGACATAAATTATTCCTCTCATTTTTCGTCCTTTACCACTACATGTGTGTGTATATGTTAACATATTTAATAATTAGCATATGACTTTATTTCCTTAAAATAATATTAATATTGACCAATAGACTCTGTTGGAAACCGATAAGGGCTATCTAAAGTATGAGATTTTCTGAGTGCTTGTAGATATTTTAGTTTTATATTATGATATTATTATGCAACTGTTTTCTTAGTTAGATATGTAACTCACTCTCGAAAACTCGTTACAACTCTTGGTCAAGTATACCCAAAATTTTCAAATAGTCCGTTTGTCCGTTATTTTTATTTGCTAACCTGGTAATGAGTGCCAGATTGGGATCAATTGGAATTAATAGCTTGGTGTAAGAGGAGAAATGACGATCTTTTTCATCAGTGTTGCTAGAGGATTTATCGTGAGCCGAACTTTGTTCTTCCATTCACCATTTGAACAATACTTTCTGAATATCTTTTTAATTCTTCAATGTTTTCAGACATTAAATTCTGTAGACATTCGATGCCCACTCAAATTAAAGAAAACTGAGACATTTCCATTACTTTTTAATCATTATAATTTATTTTATGACACATACTTTCTTGTCTTAAAACTCATGGTTGTTATTTTTAAATCCTATCCTTTATTTTTTTTCAACAACTTGATATTCACTTTTATTAAAATATTTACTTACTTTTCAATTATTCCGGTCATTACGGCGGACCTCCCAGTCGTGTGGTTGGTACAAATGTTGCAATTAATTTCATCTGGAATAATATAGAAATTCTCAAGTAAAAAAGGTAGAGAAGAATTGTTATTCTAACTTTGGTATCTTGATCATGTGTCTTGGCAATTTGTATCATTTCGCACACGGATCTGATTTCCGAATTTAAATGGGAAGGAAATATACACTCGTTCTTTTGAAAACTGTGATGGACACATGAAAGACTTAACGCTGTAGACGTAAGATCAAAGGCCGGAGCCGTAGTAACCCACCAATGCAAAAATGTAATTGCAATTGGTCGAACGCAACCCCCGTGCCCAAGGCTGGACTCGAACCAGAGACCTCGTTGAGATTATACGCAAGCGCGCCATTCACATGCCTGGCACGACGAGAAGACTACGAGAGAAATTGACCGCCGCCTAAAAACCTATTGTCCTCCGTACGAATCATGATCGTAGCAACGGAAGACGAGTACTATCTGCTCATTAGAACGACTCAGAAATACGGTAGGCGATGATACTCTTCGGCAAAAAGCACCCGGTATCTTGGTATCAGGTGACCCAGTGACGCAAGTCCTTGTGGCGGCCCGCAGTGCGACATGCAGATGCATTTCAGTTCAACTGTTTTTTTTTGTTCTGCACACCACTCCTGCCTCCTCGTCACCAAGCGGCCGCCTCACGCGCCTTCGCGCCTCCAATGATTCACCCGCCCCCTAGAGCGCACCACACATCGCACAACCCAAACGTTTCGAAAGTCTCTCTTCCTACGTAGCCGGCTGGAGGGGGGGCATTGGAATGAGGTGTGGCGTGGTTGCGTTCCGGCGGGTTGGGGGGTATGTTGAGGGGGAAGGAAGGATGTGTCCTTGGAGAGACAGCTGGAGAGGGTGGATTGTTACGAGATGGAAAACAAAACGCTGTTTCAGCTGCCCTTCAAAACAATCAGAAGGAATTGCTGCGCGCAGAAAGCCAACCGGGTAGGGGGTGGGAGGTGTGTGGAGATTGTCATCGGCAGTTTTATAAAAAAATGTCAGTCTTACGTGCTTCCTGTACGCTGTAACGGTTCCTAACAACCAAATAATCTATAAAAATAACCTAAAAAAAGAAAAATGTTCGTTGAATACGGTCCAAATGCGAACTGAATGTTTAACTAGCCATGTCAATGATTCATCCGTATATGGGTTTATAATGGATATGGTATCCCATTTTCTAATTGTATTGCCAAACTCAAATGCTTTACAGGAAATGGTTTGGTTTCATGTGTTACCTTGTGGAACTGCTTCATGACTCCAAGAAAGAAAACACTTTGTATTACAACATAAAATTTTTCTCACGACCTAGGTTTCGACGCCATGCCTCACTATTAACGACTCAAGAGGTCCAAATTTTCACGCACTCTTAAACTCTATTGTAAACCATTCATTGGAA
>WURS02003220.1:0-12722 GCA_011762765.2 Rhinocypha anisoptera
CATCGGTGCCCTCGATGCGATGAAAAAAAAGCACAGCTCCCTGAATGTCGGATGGACGAGCGAATCGCAAACGGAGAGGGGTGGGGGTGGTGTGTGGTGTGGGGAGAAGAAGGGTAAAATAAATTCCATGAATAATTTAACGAAAGATACCTCGGCCCCTTGTTTCTTTATAATCCGAAAACACGGGGCCCCGAAAGCAAAAGCAAACACACAAAAGCGATTTCAAAGCGGGTGAAGATGGGAGATGGGGATCTGCTGGTGAGGGGTGTCGGAGGTCCAGCGACCAGGACGGCCACGTAACGATAGTTTTCCCACCGTTCCCCCCCTACCCCTCCTCCCTCCGTCACTCACTCTTGACGACGGCTTTCTTTGCCTACCCGGCAACCCCTCCAGCCCCGGCAGCGGAGCGGGGAGACTGGGAAGCTGCGCAACAACACCCGCGCGCCCGTCTTCCCCAACGATTTTCCACTCGTTTTTACCCTTACCCTCACCCATTCCGTCGTCGTCATGTTAATCCCGCACTTTTCTACATCTCCACAATCTCCCGTCTCCATTCTCCTTTCTTTGCTCGTCGTCCTAGTGCGTTTTCGTCTTCGCAGCGAAAGGAGCAGGGTGATAATAAAAAAAGGGAGGGACCATCCCATTGAGATGACGAGAAAATCCCTTTCAACCCAGTACGCTTTCACGCACATTTGCTTCAATTCCCCAAACTCGCACACTACTGTAACGTATTTTTTTTCTTTTGCCCTTCACTTCTTTCGTTCCTTTTCTCGACCCCCTAATGCCCCAAGGTGCGCTCGAAGGACGTGGGCAATGCGAAAGCCAGGGGTGGCCAGCTGGGCCGGCTCTAATCTGTCGTAATTGAGAATATTCCTGCAAATTTTCCATTAGAGCTCATAGACTTTAAATTCTAAACAAACTTCCGTTCGCCTAGGCAACGCACGTGGATGGAAGATTCTTTTGAATCGATTAGAATTCGAGGAATGACGTAGAAAGAAAATAAATTGAATTTAACAAGAAGCTTTAATAATCCCGTCGTGAAATCATCCTTTTTGCCGTTCCTGACCACAATGCTCAAGGTAAGAAACATTAATATATAAAATGTCCACTCTTCTTGCCTAGGAATTGAAGGAGCAGTGGCAGACAAAATACGCCAAAAACATCGAGAAGACTAAATTCTACGAAACTCCACTTCTCATCTATATTTTTAGTACGCTGTTCATAATGAGTCGATGAATATTTAAATACCTGTGTTGCAAACTTAAATATCACCAGAAAGTTTTACATCAGTTTTATTGAAGTCAGTGAAATATTCTATCACATCCCTTTAATATAATCACCAGAGAGGCCCTGAACTTTTGCATATGGTGTAGGGGCCGTTGGATGCCCTAGCGTGATGCTTTTCATTGATAATGATGATGCACCCTAATGCTTGAAGCTTTTTGGAACAAGGAATTTTGAACCCTCTGGTGATATATTTCAATCGTGGATTCGCTAATTCCCGGGAATATGCGGTATTTTGCAACCCCAATGCCGAGAAAGTTTCTCTGAAAGGTTACTTTTGACGTATGCATAACAGGAATTATGTCATTAGATGAATATGATTTCTTCGATGTTTTTAAATATTTTAAAGGTAGAAAATGGGTATATTGTCCAAAAATATGATTGTAAATAATAAAATCAATTGTAGGCAAGGTAACTTTGCGGAATATCGACATAATCGAAATTAAATCACTATTTTAGTTCTACAATATTTATTGACAACAACTCTACGGTTTTAACTTTTCCAGGTCGTGGAAAGATTTAAACCCGTCGATTTTTTGTCAATAAATCCTGTGAAACTAAACATAGTTATTTTCATTTCGATTATGTAAAGAATATATTAATTGCATGAATTTTTTAAGTCGCAAAACATGAGACAGGTGTGTTTATTAGGTAATTAAATATGAATATATCTTAGAAAAGGAAGTGTAAAGATGTGTAAAAAAATCCTGCTTTCCTTTGTGTAAAATGATATGGGTAAAAAGGTGTTTAGCATAATAATCAGCTGGCACCTGCTGACAAGCCCTTTTGGGGCTTAGTAGGACCTTATTGGATGTTTAAAATTAAATTATATCATTGTAATTGTATGAAATTGGTGTAAAATTAAATTATTTCATTTAATTTTAAATATATAATACAGCCACCTTTCAGAGGTTGAATTACTAAACTCTTTTCAAACATACCGTTTCGTAGAGATAATAACATTCACTTCATCTACTGATTTTAAAAATTTAGAATCCCGTAATAATATGATAGCAGTCTGAAACATTACAGTCTGAAAAATGATCCTTAGGTTCCCACCAAATCTTGGGGACGGCAAATTTCATATGACGTTTTCCCTCAGTCCAATCAGTGAGAAACCTTACACAGGTGCTACACATCACATGAGGCGCCAATCCTTTATCCTGGTCACCCAACGGACAGTAAAAATAAAGTTTATAACACTGTCTCAAAAAGGGAGTAACGTTCCACCTTTGAGCCTCGAAGTAATTTCACCGCACACGTAACAAAAGTCATCGGGGTGGTTCACGCACTGTCTAGGCAGGATAAAAGCTAAGCCACTTCACAACGATAACAATGTAATAAGCTGCAATTTTCTGCGAGCAACAAAAATCTCAAATCGTCTTCAGAGAAAAAACAAACGTCGCCTACAGTCACATACTGATGTGAAGTGGCAGCTGATTCAGCATTGCTTTGAACAAAACGATAGGATAGTGCAAGTTTAAACATGTTTTGACAGGACAGGAAGGCATGACATCGTAGGACAACATGTTTTAGACAGGAAAGTTTTATTTTCAGCTGTCCTAAGGAAACTAGACATAATAGAAATAATCTCAGCACAGATTCGGAATCGGCACGAAAAATAGGTCTAAGATCACTCAACAACTTCTCTAGGGCAAAATCTTTGTTGACCAGTGATACTACACTAGATGGGCAAAAATTTGAGCCGGTAGAAAAGCTTACATTTATAGAAGAGACAAAAATAGAAAAGTTTATTTGGGAAGCATCATAGAGGAAAATGGCATGGATATTAGATGAAGCATTGCATTATCAAGAGAGGCCTTTGTGAAAAGGAAAGTGTGGATGACATGGACCTCAAGCAAAGACTCAAAGAAAATATTAGTGAAAACCCTTATATGGAGCATAGCAATATATGGATCTGAAACCTGGTTCATTCCTGGGAAAGGTGGGTCAATTGTGCTGTAGAGTGGACAGTAGTAGTGGAGATGAATGGGAGGTGGCACCAAATAGGTGATGAGTGTTCAGGTTGGGCAGGGGAGAAGAACTGTCTCAGAGCTAATTTTTTTTTTTTTTATGCAGGTGCTTGTCTACGAGTTGGGTAGTGTAACCATTCTGGACTGTGAGGAATTTTATAATTTCTAATTCTTTATTGAACATTTCATTGGATTGGGGAATATTAATGAGGGAGGGAGTGGAAAGCTACAAATTTATGAGAGTGGTGGTGGTGAGAAATCAGGTATTAGGTGGTCTGTATGTGAGGGTTTTTGGTAAATTGAATAATGGAATTTGTTTTCAGAAATGCTGATGGTGTTGACAAAAACAAAAATCAGCTCTGCCCAACCAAACCTGAAGACCCACCGGCCAATTGGTTCTGATTCCCATTCATTGGTCCCCCAACTTATAAAATTTCTATTATTCTCCCCAAGAACCACTTTAAACCAGCCTTTTACAACAGGACAACACTCAGAACTTTCTTTTGCCACAATAACGACCCAACCGATAACCTTTTCCAATCAGGTGTCTACTGACTCAAATGCCTAAACTGTAATGGCATACCAGATGAAATTTCAAAACTAGAATCAGTGAACACAAAAAGGTGTTCTTATCCCACTCCCACACTTCCCTTTTCGCTAAACACCTCCTCACCAGCAACCTCTCCACGACATTCATCCCTGAATTCCTTCATATCAAGAAAAAAAGGCAAAAAATTAGACACCTTAGAGCAGTTTGAAATCCTCAAGAAAAATCTACATAATTTGTGTCATTATGGCATTCCTCAGTGAATTTTATATACAACATGATTATGAAATATTCATCACAATTACACATTTACTATCTGAAGTGATGAAGTAATTGACAGTATAAAAATGTTTATTACTTAGGAACAGAACTTTTTTAAAGAGTGGGAGGTAGTTAATTTTTTAAAAACTATTTGATAATTTGTCGTAAAGTTTACACACAGAGTTAGGTCCATTGGACATCATTGACATTCTGGATGAAATTGTGTGGAGATCATTTCTTCACCTGTTATCATAAGTAGTAATACAAGGTCTGTCACAAAAGTATCAAGAAAAATTTTTTTCCAGACAATTTATTGCCAACAAACGTACAAACACTTAATATTCTTAAAAATACACCCCTTGGGCATCAATACACTTTTGGTAGCGTTTCTACCACTCTTGGAAGGCGCCCTGGAAGGTAGAAGACGGAACCCCCTTAATGCACTGCGTCGAAGCTGTTTTCACCCCATCCAACGTCTCCAAATGGCGTCCCTTTAGGCTTCACTTGATGTGGGGGAACAAAAATAAGTCCGGTGGTGCTAGGTCGAGACTGTACAGTGGTTGCGGCAGTGTCGCCATGCGTTGCTTAGCGAGGAACTCATGGACGAGGAGAGCTGAATGTGACGGGGCATTGTCATGGAGGGGACACTTTTGGTACCATTTTGGCACAAATCTTCCGCACTTGCAAATCGCCCGACAAAATGCAGTAAACTGTGTCTTTTGTCATGTTGCACTTCTCCGCTATTAAGTGGACACTGAAACGACGGTCAGACTGTAACCCTTCCCTCATTTTCATGATGTTGTCATCAGTTTTGGCAGTTGATGGTCGTCCAACACGCACATCATTTCAATTGTTTCCCATACGTTTTGGAATTGTTTGTGCCAGTCGTAAACTCTTGCCTGTGACATGGCTTCATCTCCGAAGGCTTCCCGAATCATGGCCAGGGTCTCGATACCAGTTTTTTTCAGCCGAATGCAGAATTTGATTGCTGCCAGCTGCTCCAGCAAATGTTGCATCTTGATTCCAACGCGACAACAAATCACACTTTGTGCAGATCACTGTGCTAGCTCTTCTGTTGCTCGGAGAGGACTGAGCAGCGATGCGTTTCGTAGTTGCGACTCCCCCCTCCCATCCCCATCATTCGGTGGATCCCGCCACCACTTCTAACGCAGTCAGGAATTTTTTTCTCGATACTTTTGCGACAGACCCTGTATGAAGAGAAACATGATTATGTGCATATTCTTGCCCTATTTAGCAATTCTAGTGGCAGTGAAACAAGTTTACAGAGAAATCTTTTGCATCATCCTGTATATAGGTGTCATGCCTGAATGAGTCCTTTGTGCTGTACACATCATCAGCAGAGGAGAGCATTGCATGGGTGGATGCCCTCACTGAGGCAGTGAGGCGATTCCGTGAGCATCGCCAAACACTGCGGAAGGGGAGCAGTTCAAAGAGACCGCTCAGGGGAAATGACATCTACAGCCTGTGGCAGAGCAATGATGATGGGAGCTCATCATCCAGGCATGGAAGGAAGAGATCTTGTCCTGAGGTAAATAATGTGGGTACCAACCTGTCGTTTGCATCTCAAAACACCAATGCCATGACCTTTCCTGCTGATGGAACCAACATTGCCTTAATAAGGGATCCTAGCAGGCATCAAATGGTGAAACTCCTTCTTGATGACAAGAGTTGAATTAAAACACTTTGCTGTTCTACAAAATATATTCTCTACTGTGACTGGTGTCGATATGAAGTATCATATTCTGGCAGGTTAGTCTTATATTGTTAATACGTGGAAATGCTATATCTGGTGCTCCAAGTATTAATGGAACCAGTCAGTTTCCAAAACCACCAATTATAATAGGTATTACTATAAAAAAAGTTATAATAAATTCATGGGCAGTAACTACAACATTATAGAATTGATCATCACCAATCAATGTTCTTGGTTGTCCTAATTCTACTCGAATTAGTATTCTATATTATATTTTGTGGAATAGCAAAGTTATCAACCATTATTATCATTGCATTCTTCACTAGGAAACACTGGCTCCTGTCCACTGTGTCGACTACTGTTTAGATTCTGGTTTATAATAGTGGATACAAGGATCATATTTTAAAATAAATTGATGCTCTTGATCATTATTTTTCTTTTTATGAAGCTCTAAATGATGTCATGGAATTTTCACCATAATGCTTTTGATCTCTTGTGAACAAGTGCACCATGTCTGTCCCTTTTTCATTTGAAATTCATGATGCAGACAATGTTTTTCACATTATTTCTGATATTTTGGGCATTTCAATCTCTTATATCATCTTAAGGGTGATACAACTATTCCCCTACTTAGTACATAGCTACTTTTTAATCATTTACAAAGGAGAAGATGTCCCATACACTTCTAAACATTTTTAATGAATTTCCAGTATCAAACCACCTTGTGTTTGTATGCTTTGGTATAAGAATTTGTATGATTCTCCATTTTGTCATTATGAAAATTAGTTAGTACTCTTAATTCAAAGAGCTCTACGAAACAAATGATTTGACAGCATGGCCTGTAATTCCATATGAAAACTTGAGACAATTTTACCAACCTTAGAAAATATTATGAAATATGAGAGTCACAGTCTTTGGTTGAGACTGATGAGATTTTTACACCACCATCATGTGTTTCAGAAACCTGGTATTTAGGGAAAGAAGATGAGTAAACATTTGGGTCTTTTGAAATGTGGGAGTTGGAAAGAATTGAAAAACTTAGTAAGATTTTGGGACCACCTAGTTCCAAAATTTTGGAGGATAATTCTACCTACTTAAAACACCAAAATGAGAATTGTTGATATAAATTGTCACTGTTTTCCCCATTAATCATGGTTTGATCAAAAACCAGACAAAACATGGCATAACTTTTAACAAATGTGGAATATTTTTCAAAACTCCCTTTTTCAAGCGTTTGTGAAAAATTTAATTTCTCCTCAAAGAAATTTGTTAAAAAGGTATTGTTTCTTATGTTATTATGTATATGTAACTGCTTCAAGATTATATACAATCAAAACTTGTAGCCCACTTTTTGTGTTTGCTAATTTAGGATGTTAAACCTCCCAATGATACTATTTAACATTGCAACTTGGTGAAATTACACATTTTTTATGATACACATTTGCTAACTCTTCATAACATCATTTGAACAGTCATTGATGTTGATAAGTATACTGATATTAGAGCTTCTTTTCAGTACGTATTAATGTCAATGGTTGGAGGATTTTTAATGATTAAATCCTTCAGTTTAACTACCCTGAGCTTTAGAGGGACCTGAGATGCATTATTTCCTTTGTTGCAGGGTGATATAGGTGAACCAAGTGTCAAGGACTCAATTGGCATATCTCAAGTAATTCATCCTGTTGATGTACAAAATCAGCCTAGTCCTCATAAAATAAGGAAGGTGGCAGCAGCATCTATTTTAAAGGTACTTAGCATTAAATACTGTTAAATAGGTTTGGGGATTTTTCAAGCAACATAAGTACAAAATTATCCATACAGTTATTCAAGCACTTCTGAATAACTTAAATTAAAATTAAATTTATTTCAAGCATAAAGTAAATCCTTTATGCTAAAGCAGAAGAACTTTCAAGGCATTAATTAAATATTATATTGTGAGAGTTTACGGAAATAGAGGTGGAAAATTACATGAGTGCAAATAGTCTGAAGTAAATCAGTCTCCGGCAAAATCCCTGCCTTCTTAATTTAAATGTTTCCTAAATGATCAGAATGTGCTTCGTTCATGGCAGTACATTATCTTGATGAAATTTCTTTTAGGACACCTCAAATGTCATTACATCCCCAGATATTTTGTTTCCAATGAGGAAAGAACTCTCTAAATCCAGCTCAGATGCTGCAAATCCAGCTTCATCCACCAAGGAAAATCCCAGCAATGTAAGTGTGTAACCTGCTTTTCATCAATAATATAACACCATTGGGTATGTGGAGTGTAAAAAACTCATTTATTTAACCTGTATGTTAGATAGATATATTATATAGAACCAAACCTTAGGTGAAATATGATATTGTAGAAATTAAGGAAGATGCTGCATGTATTATGTATTGTTTTGCATTGTGGTAGCCCAGTGGGTATAGTGCTTGGCTAGTAAATGTGGGACTCTATTTCTAGAACCAGTGATATCTCTGGAAACCTCCAGCTAAACCCACACTAATTAATTTTATGGCTACCACATCTTTATGGGAAAGCACGGTTGTGGTATACAAGGAAAAGAACTGCCCCCCCCCCCCTCCCTACCCTGTTGTGTGTGAATTTTCACACACCATTGGGCTTATTACTGAGTGACCTCTACCCTCACCTATCAAATTTACCTTTGGGTTGAATATTAAATAATAGTGCCAAACATGTCCCATAGAGGGATGAGTTAAGACATATGCGATGTATTTATGTTCTTAAAATTAAAAATTTTCATGACTATGGGGAATAATACGAGAATGGACTGAAAAGTTTCCGACCTCAACGTGAAGATGGCAGCACACGTAAATAAAAGCTAGTGAATTTCGTTGTTATGTAACAGTCGTTTGAGTGAGTTTATGTGAGTGTTTTTTTGAAAATGGACAAAATTGAGTATCGAGCTGTTATCAAATATTTGTTTTTGAAAGGCAATACACGTACGCAAATCACGGATAAGTTGGATGCTGTGTATGTGGACTCTGCACCATCATTTACCACAGTGAACTTTTGGGCAGCTGAATTTAAATGTGGTCGTTAGAGCTTGGGAGACGATGAACGTTTGGGATGTCCAAAAACTGCAACTACCGACGAAAGCATCACCAAAGTTCACCAAATTGTGATAGACAACCGCCAATAAAGTGAGAGAGATAGCAGAGGTTATGAACATGTCAAAAGGACGTGTTTTTCACATATTAAATCAACATTTAGGCATGAAAGCTGTCCGCTCGTTGGGTGCCGCGTTTGCTCACGTTAGACCAAAACGTGTTCGAATGAACATTTCCAACGCTCTGTTGGCACTGTTTAGGCGCAATAAATCCGAGTTTTGGCACCGATTAATTACTGTAGATGAAACTTGGATACACCATTGTATGCCCGAAACAAAAATACAGTCCAATCAGTGGACTACACAGGGGGAACAGGCTCCAAAAAAAAGAAAAAACTGTTTTTTCGGCTGAGAAAGTGATGGTGACTTTTTGGGATAGTCATGGAGCTATTTTAATTGATTATCTTCAAAAAGGAAAAACCATTACAGGAGTATACTATGCATCATTACTTGACAAGCTGAAGGCAGAACTTGTGGATAAATGGCCACATTTGCAGAAAAAGAAAATCCTGTTTCACCAATACAACGCACCGTCTCACACCTCAGTGGTTGCATGGCGAAAATCCACGAAATATGGTTTGAACTGCTTGACCATCTGCATTACTCACCAGATCTAGCCCTAAGCAACTCATTTTTGTTCCCTCATCTAAAAATTTTTCAGACCATCCTCGTACAGTCAAACTTTTCAGACTTTTCAGACCACCCTCGTACAGTCAAAGTCCATTATAATGAGAATGGGATGTAACAAGAATCTCACAATAGTGAGTGATTATCTAGTCATTGTTGGTAGCATGGGTAAAAGCATTCAGCGTTCCGTTGGTTGTAACGAGTGGCTATTTTGTAGTATCATCCTACAGAGTCCAAATTTTCTGTTGTTGCCATCCAGATTGCATAACCTTGGATAATGTGCAGGTATTGTTCCTAATCATCAAGTTAGACAAGTGAACAATCTAAAGAAATTTATCAGTCAAAAGAGTAAAAAAAAGAAATAGGAAAATGGAGACTCCAATTACTGCCACCCAATTTACGGTGTCTTAACTTTTCTTCTTCTGGGTTTCAGTTGAGCTTCATCTGATTTTACTGAATAAAATATGATTCAATGTCACAATCGAGATGCCCTCATCATAGCCAAATCCCTGAGGACCCCACTCTCTAGGCTGTACAATTGCAAACAATCTGTTGAACCAGCTGTTTAGGAAAGGTAGCTGCAAAGTAATCTATGCAAGATGTTTTGATTACTGCATGATCAGCATTATACATGACTATGTCTGTAAACTAACAAAACAGCTTAATAATCTGCTATGCTGTTTTGTTAGTTTGTAGTAGTCTCTTATGTCAGCCACTTGTCAGGGTCAGCCTGTGTGGTTGGAGTCTTGTATGTCAGTTCACTGTCGCCTTCTTGAAGGATAGCAAATGAAAGAGGAAATTCATGTGATTGAAAGGAAAAGAATTAGTTTAGATTTAGCCCAAAAGTTCGAAATTATCCAGGCATGCAAACATAAGAATGTGAATAAAACTTAAATCTGTAGGCAATATGGATTATTGTCATCGACTTTGTTCACCAATTTAAAGAGCAAAAAAGATTAAATCTGCAGTTATACGAAAAAAATATGGAGCAGAATAGCAAAAAACTGCAACTGGGTGATACTCGATTAAACACGTCAGCCTTTCTTAGGTTTCAGATTTGGATTGGCATGTTTCATCTCCTTATACATTGTCGTTTCCTCATCACCAGTGGTGGAGGGGTCGGCTAAGAGGGGTCTTTGGTGGGTGCATGCCAGCGTGTCCAAATCTCATGCAGAAACTTGAGAGGCTCAGGGAAAGGGCAAAAGGTAGAGGTAAAGATGCATGGGAAAGAGGTTTCTGAAGTATTTATGACCAAGAAAAACAGATCTTTCAGGGGTAACAGAGAATCAATTTATTTGGCTTGTATACATCGGCGAATTGGCCAAGTATTCTGGGTCAAAGAGGGCTTGCATATGACCCTCGTGGTGCGGCGAGCTTGTTGTCACGGCAGCGTTCTTCTTTGGCGTAGTAGCGCTCTCCTTGCATCCGGGTGGTATTGAGGCATCGGGTAACAAAGGAGCAATGGCAGCGGCTGGGCAGGTTGGTGACAGTGGCGGAGCCGAGATTTTTCCCCACTGCGACTCTGGTGGAGCAAGGGTGCCAAGGATGTTCTCACTTCCCTTCTGATTTTCGATGCTCTGGTGGGCCCTCTAAGTAAGCTCTGCAGAGCAAGTCCTGGCCAATAGGATGCTCTGCCAGGATTCCAGATGTGGGAAAAGACCACACTGCTTTGCTTTTGATGGGTGTTAGAAGAGGGGTAGGAGGGGAGGGGAAGAGTGTGCAAGGTGTACCTACCTTTCCTGTCAACCAGAGAAATGCTATGCGCTTGTAATGGTTGAGCGTATCAACGTTTTGGTCATGGTGTGTTGAGTGTGGTTTGGAGGAGTGGGGAAAAATCAAAAGGACTTTTTGTTTCACAACTTGGAGCATACAAGGCGGAAGACATGAAGGTCACAGGGGTGAGGTTGACGGGAAGGTGAGTGAGTGGCATGGGATTTTCGTTCTTTGTGTCCCTTGGGTCTCTAATCTTTGTTTATGACTGCGTAAGTAAAAGATCTGTAGGTAGCGAAATGAAACTGGCTTGCATAAAATAAAAATGCATGAGGAAAATGTAATAAAAAATTATTATAAACAAGTCCCTAAGCAACATACTAAATCATCAAATATGGTAATGATATGCTGTATGCTGGTGGTTGCTAAACATTGCTTTTTCACAGCATAATTTTTAAGAGTAATTATGGTGCATGTAATAAATTGGTTCTGATTTATGAATTCATGCACCTCTTGTCAATGAAATTAGTTATTTTTTGGGCTGAAGATGCACTGTAACATATTTATGAAAGAATTCAGGAATTTTGTCTCTGCCACACTTGCAGCATTCAGATTCATGGCAACAGGGATGTATAATATTAGGTGTCAGTTATAGCAAGTGCATGTTATTATGAGTATTTTTACTCCTTTTGTCAGAGCTCATTAAAGTGGACTTGGACTCTATTGCAAGTTTCTGATTTATTATTTAATTTATTATCAATGATAAGTTATTTTTCTAAAGAGATTATGTATTTCCATAAAATAGCAACAAAATATGCATAAGTAATGAGGTAAAGGAAAATTTTCATATATCCATTTTTGTGTAATTATTATTATGAAAATTGGAAGTGACCTAGGTTTGTCTGTTAAAGATTAAAGCGTGCTGGCATATACTGCACATTCCAGGGGGACATGTTACTCAACATTAAATACAGAATCATGTAAAGTACATGATTATTGTTTCCTTTTTGCTCTAGCATGCAGTGGTATTATGTTAAAGTGAACTCATGATTCTTTTCAAACATTTGCCTCCAATCAAACCCCATGGCAACTCCCCAAATGAAAGAGTAGTAGCCACTGTTCCCAAAGGAACAAACGCACTCATATATATAAATGAACTGAGCCTGTTGTGATTGAATAACTCTACCATAATGCACCTGCTCCTGTGGAAATCAGGCTGGTGCTTTGAAATTTTCTGGAAAAATCCATCCCTAGGGAGCAGACAGGTGCTGGAACTAGTTTAGAAAATTAAATAGAATAAATTAAAGCTTAATGCTTGTACTAACTGTAATTAAAGCTTAACACTATTCCAAAGTTAGTTCTTCCCTCATACGACCCATAACCCTAGTGGGACTAGAAAATTTGAAATTTCTCATCTCAAATGTTCCCTGGGAATTAATGCTTACCAATCCTGATGGCAATATTAACTTTTCTTGTTTCTTTGAACATTT
>WURS02003231.1:0-12722 GCA_011762765.2 Rhinocypha anisoptera
CTATTTGGTAAGTCATTTATAAACTTTAACTTTATATTTTTTTAGGTACGTTGTTTATTATCTACCCTGAAAACTTGTAGTGATCCCCACCCCTGTAAGTGGTACCCCCACCACTTATCCTCCACTCTAGTTATGTCTGGATATTTTTTATGTGCTGTTATTATAAGATGGTAACGGAAAGCGGAGTGCTGGCGGTCATACGGTCACTTGAGATGAGCCCTAGATAAAATCGCTACCACATCTAAGAAAGCACTAATTCCATCGTCCAGGGTACGGCCGTTATCGCCATAGGGCGATTTAATGACACAGCACGAGTTCGCGTACATTTGGGGGACATTCCCCTTTCAGTCCCGTGTTGACATCAGTGACCGTTTCACGAATATTTGAGAGTCTGCATTCTGCTTCGCGGGTATCTGAGAGTCATTCTCCCTCCACCCCGTGTTTACGTCAGTGAGGCCAAGACTACCGTTTGGCGATATAAAACTGCCTCATTCTGGTTTACGAGGGGGATTCATTGTACTCAGGTTAAGACGTGACGCTGCCCGAAGTAAGCATTCGTCTGTGTCTCAATAAAACTCCTTTCGATATTCACACTTGCGTGAATTTAAATTCTTTGGCGTCCCTACCAACGGAGGCGACCGCAGGCACTCGAGTTTACTCCCACGGTCTTGCGAGTATTCTCTCGGTTCACGACAAACTAGGCTGTTGGGCTTCCGATAAATTTGCGGAAAAGTAAATCAAAATGCGGAAAAGAAAGAAAAAAAAAAGTGTGGGATTGTTGACGATTTGGCTCGTACGTAGAGGCATCCCATCCATGGATATAATAGAAATTGGAAGAATAATATTTTCATCACATTTTTTGAATGCCCTAACACAGAAGGCGGGTTAACTGTACAACGAATTGCTTTATCAACATTTTCCGAATTTACCCACGGCTACGCCGCTTTTCGCGATATGTGACATGATGGAATGCCTCGACAATGTCGAGTAATGCTCAAGTCAGTAGTACCTAGTAGTATTATTTTTGTTTATAGGATGCTTCGACGGCTATGATCATTTCGCACCTCTTCAAGTCAGAAAAAAACCCATCTGGACAAACACAACATCCATGCCCCGGGCGAGATTCAAATTCGCGGCCTTTGGGGTAGCCGGCGAGCACACTACCCACCAGGCTACCCCGATCGGCATATGCCAAAGTCATTTGATTGGTCGCAATTGTATCAGTGTTTCCGTTTCGCCTTTTTGATAGAGGCAAGTGAGATTGATAAGATACACGTTTCACTTGGATTGCTTCGCACCGAAATTCCGTGCAATACAGTGTAAACCTTCATTTATGAGGAGAATTCTTTCTTTTTCATGAAATCACTTTAAAAAATGCGTTCGGCCCGAGGAAGGTAACTTAAGTTAAAAAAGTGAAAAACAAATCCCTTCAACGGGTGTACACCTATAAATTAAATAAGTTGCTGTGCCCCATTCAATGTCCTTCCTACCGGAACAAAAATATATTTCGCTTGGTTTTGAGGATTTTTTAAATGTCGAAACGAGTCACAAAAACGGATGGAACGCCATAACATTCCAGTAGCCTCGCGGATCCAGTAAATCACGCCAAATCCGGAAAACATTCCATAAAAGCCCCAAAATTCTGGCTTTCCACTCAGTGGTAGAAATATATGATATTTTGCTTTTATTTCAGAATATCACAACAAAGGGTTCTATTTTATTCGACATCCAAGGATCGTGATTTTCAGTCTTTACGGAACCAGACACATCCACATGCTTCCACAAATTCCGCAACCGCAGTTCCGCCTCTGGGAATTGGAACGGGAAGGTGACTCATTGAAGGCAAACTAATGAGAGGAAACATGGAAAAAAAATAGGTTGCATTCACGGGGATGGATATGACAAGGGTCAATCGGAGGATAAACAAGAAAAATAATCAATACATTGAAATTTTAAAAAATGCTCTCCCCTCGCTGTTATTAAAAAAATTATATTTAAAATGATATTTTTTCAGGTTATTTTTGTGTTCGTCTAAATTTTCCTTACCCTATGCTTCGCTTTTTAGGAATAAATGAAAGCAAAAATAGAATATTCCATTGTCACCCGACTTAAGCCACTGGGAACAATTTCATCATGATGTCGGTAATTGAGTTAAAAGTGTTCAAGGTTTGAGGAGACGGTTGAACCACTGTGGATTAATGAAAAACATATAATTAACAAGACCTTATATTAACTTTCTATAAGACGAAGAAGTAGAGTTTATGGTCATGAAAAAAATGAACTTGCTTTCAAATGGCCCAATAAAGGGTTCGGACACAAATTTATGGCCCACTACTTGATCCAGAGCAAAATTGTTGACAACTTTCCCATGCTAGAGTAGAAAAATGCTAATTTGTCGAGATTTTTTTCGGTCTTCAAGTAATCGTATTCACATATATCACGTAAAGAAATATATGAAAGCAAGAATGGAAGTATTTTCACCCTACTTATTTGGCTGTACAAAATACATCACTGTATGATTTTCTGATATACTAATGTTTCCATGCTTAAAAGCATGGTTGAAACATTGAGAGTTAAAGAAAAGTATGCAAAAAGAGAAAAGCGCACTCAAACTACAAAAAAACTACGGGAAGAGGGTCGTTACTATATAGGTAGCAGGATTAGTATTGTAGACACAAGAAGGAGGCAGAGCAGAAAAGAAGAGAGAATCCCTGCAGAGGAATCCAATTACTCTTGAAAAATAACATTTTCCTTGATTTTAGCAAGCACTTCGTAAGGACATAGAATTGGAACGTATTTCTCTGAAATTGATAGACCCGAACAATTGCAGCCGTGAGAAAAGGATTAAAAGTAAAGGAAATGCGGTGGTAAAGAAGAATGATTAAAATTAATGACAGTGAGAGTATTCAATGGAAAAGTACTAAGAATACTCTTGGTCAGAATGGAGATCCTAACACGGTTTAAATCACGAGAGGGCTACGTGTACTTAGAAGTGCCTGCAAAAAGAGAAGCTTATGGAATAAGGTTACGAACAGATGGGTAAAAATTATTACGACACATCTTGGAGCATGATACTTGAGAAAATACTGTAGCAAAAGTGACGCTGAAGAACTGCCGAGGCAAGGAAAAATTCGCGTGTGAGAAAAATGTGACTAGAGAATCCATAATGAGAACACATTTGCAATATTCATAGTTTTATTAAGTGGCGCTACGCGTTTCACTACTCCGTATCACAAATATAGAGTGAGTCGCCCATTGAATTTAAATTGTGGAAATTACAAAGTTGTTCTCATTATGGATACCCTTAAGTTCCACGAAGTCACGCCTGCTGTTATGTATATTCATGACTAGAGAAGACGTTAGACTAACATGTCACGAATGGATGAATACCATGATGAATAGACGGAAGGCGTCAGAATATCGGGAGAAGTTTTTAAAAAGCAATATATTTATCGATTAGCAATGAAGATGTGGGCAAGAGTATGAGGAATGACATGGAATTTCAGGCGATTTCATGTTTTGCGCGGCGCCCAGTTTCAAAATGAAGTTAAACGGCAGGAAGAAATCCGCCTCCACAAAGGAACCCAAATTTGAACAATTTTTCCGTCAAAACGCGAAACTCGGACACTGCCCGCCTAAGTCTTCGACCGAATTATATGCATCAAGCGTCACGAGGCTGGCGAAATTGCCATGGCCAGCTGCGCGGCAGGACATCCTTTCCGACGAGGACATCCTTTCCCTCGTATTTCAATTCCTGTCACACTTCCGGATATTTATCACGGTCTGGACGGACAAACATTTTAACCTCATTCGACCGCTCGCAGGCGAGAGCCAAATCCGACGTTCTCACGAGGGAATGTTGAATGACATCTACATTGCCGTGGGCGGAAAGAGTCGGTTCATTTATAAAGTTAGTCGTACGATTCCCTCGGAGTCACTCAACTCTCTCCCCTTCCCTCTCTCACACTCCCTTGTTCGTTCCCCGAGTTTGAGGTGATCGATTCCCTTTTTCCGCAGAACCGATAATATACACCATTAACCGAGTAGGCTTAGATGACTCTACGATTCAGAGTGTTGAGACTATTTGAGACGCGAAAGACTGTACTTAAACGAGAGGCGAACGACGAACTGTTAGAGGCAGACGGAATGAAATGCGTGGACGCAGGGACTTCCGTGGAACGTGCTCGGGCGAGTAATAAGTGCTGCGAGTGTTGAAGTTCATGTACTTTATTCGCTTATAAATAATTAGAATGACTCTTGTAGAAATGAACGTCATGGTAAACTAAGTTCACACCTAAAGACAGTATTGTCATGTAAGTTTAAGTGACATTTGTCAAGAAAAACATATTTGAAGCGGAGATATTTTTTAATTCACAAACTTTATTGTTAAAAATATGAAGAAACGAAAATATATCGAGCTTGATGAGGCAAATCAATTTTTTAAATAGTGACGATCTGATTATTTTTGGCGGAACTATTATTTTGTTATAATGATGGGACGACAAACTCGAAATTCGCGGGCTCGCTACAGCACCCCAAACGACGCGTCGTAATCGTCATATTCAGCATATCGCGACGTGCTGATTATGCCCACAGCTGGTCGCTATTCGCCTTAGGTCTTATCTACTACAGTATTATCATTTGAGACACTTTTAAACATTTTACAACTGCAAACAATTAAATCAACGTCATTAGTTCATCTGTGTAAAGTAATAGTTTCTTTATAAATGTACCTATTTTAGTTTCTTAATATTAATAACAATTAAAACGGTGAATTTTTGAAAAAAAAATATCTCCGCTTCAAATATATTTTTCTAAACAAATGTCACTTAAAAATTTACAAAACAATACTATCTTTCAGGATGTTAACTAAGTACCATTACATTCATTTTTACAAGATTTTTTCTAATTGTTTATAAGTGATAGAATTTCGACCTCGCAAGGAATGATCGGGAGAGATTTGGAGCACAGTAATAAAACGACTGTATCAGCGTAAGGATCACGGCGAACTGCTATAGTAGCCCCTTCTCTAGGAAAAGGTTTTCTGTGCCGTTTTCCAATAACACAAACATCACAATCATTTATGTACAGTCATTTGAAAATAATGAAATCACTCAATTTGTCTTGCAACAGCATCATGTTTTGTTTACCCAAATGGCCCATTCTCTGATGCCACAACTGTTAATTTATTTATTTCGTTTAAAGACAGCACAATGCCAATTATATTGAACATATAACAAAGGATTAAATTAGCATATTTACAAACAAGGCCTTGCTTTGATTTTACATCCAAACGATATAACCCATTACTCTTTCTACTTGCAGTAGCGAGTACTGTACCGTTACAGACAAAATCGTCATCATACATTTACAACCATTTCATCGTACACAACACTTATCCCTTTATCAGAAACTTTCTAACAGATAGTCTCTTTTAACCCAGGAAACATGTACGACATTTCTCAGTTCAGAAATATGGTCACTTACGTTCAGATTCACGGATCCAGCACCTCTACTTACGAGTTTACCGTTGTTTCCTACCGTAATCTCTACATGACCTTCGGTGTCTGGGCAATGGTCTCCGTGAGGTGACATATGCTACGATGATCCGGAATCGACGGACCAATCTGAGTCACAGGCTGCAGCTGACAGAAGACCTCCTGTTCCATCTATCTTCTTCTTGAATCTCAGCTCTGCTTTCGTTGTATTTGTTCTTCTTCCACAACTGCGGACACTGCGTTTTAAATGCCCCTTCTCTTTCTTCTTTTTCTTAATAAAAACTATTTCCGCAAAAAAAAACTTCTTTACTCACGACTAATTTCGGTGTACTAGATCATCTTGACAATGGCGTAGTAAACCGAAACTAGTGGTGAATAAAGAAGTTTTTTTTCGGAAATTGTTTTTATTTGATTATTTGATTATAACATTAGTTTTTCAGTTCAATGCGTAAGCATTTGGCTGTGAAAAACAAACATTTAAACCCCTTAATATGTGAAACTTCATTATATGAGTCGTTATTTATGTCATTCGTACTATCGCATCGTCGATCTGCAGTTCTTTATATAATAAATAATGCACTAACTTAGAACCTACCACATTTCTTCCATTTCGGATATGGTTTCATGTCCGAAATGATGCGGTTTCATATCGGCAACTGTTCTTTTATTTATTACAAGCATTTCTATTGGCTAATTGAGTTGTGACCGGCAGTGGGATCAGACGTATCGCATAATTTCTCATACACGCCCATACTGCATCCGTCGGCCGGGTTAAACCCCATCACCGACTGGTTACAGAATCAGATTCCAGGATTGTGGGTGATGTGGTTCGGTGATGTTCAACGGCGGCGATAGGAAACTTCGAAGATACAGAATACGACCCCAGGAGAGTAATGCGATCGGGCGCGCGCATATTATTCACCTCGACGTTTAAACCAATCACTTCTCGGGAAGAAGTTACCGTCTCGTATTATGAGCTGCACTGATACTTTGGCGTTGTGTTCACAAGACTCCGAGGGCTGACCCACTGTTGTGGTCTGTTGTGGTCTGATTTTAATTGAGATGGAGGGAATAGAAATATATATATATATTTTTTTTTCCTTAAAGATTTATTCCCAATCCTCCAAATCCACTAAACCACGGCTTCCTCACATTTGATTTCGTCTACCTGATATATTCAGCTTTACACCAGAAACGCTTCGGCCGCCAATTGGGAAGTCAGGGTCCGAGTCCCTGCTGAGGACAAAATATTTTCCTCACATGAATTTGTCGGCTCCCATCCATATTTTCTGCCACATATAGGTTCGTCCTTTTACGTATTCCTATCCCTTTTCTTATATCCTATTTTTTATATAGAATATAAATATTTTCTATTATATTTATAGTATTCTATTTATTTATAAATTTATATATTGTTCCTATTTTTAGTTCCAGTTATTTTACATCGTTTACATATATATTAAACAAATAAACAGATATAGTTGAGAACAGAGACACAAATGAAAACGACACTCACAGAAATTATTTCGGACGTTTCGGCGGATGAACCGCCTTCGACAACGACAGAGAGAGTACTCTCTTTGTCGCTGTCGAAGGCGGTCCATCCGCCGAAATGTCTGAAATAATTCCAGTGAGTGTCGTTTTCATTTGTGTCTCTGTTCTCAACTATATCTGTTTATTTGTTTATATGTGAAATGCTCTTCGGCGCCACCAAGATTTTCCTAGTGCATATATATATATATTCATACCGCAAAAGAGAGCAGTGAGGATAATGAATAATCTGAAACCATATGACTCTTGTAGATCCTTCTTCATAAAAGACAAAATACTAACTTTACCGTGCATATACATTATGAACATTTTAATGTTGGTTAAGGAAAACTTTCAATATTATAACACCTTCCTGGGAACCCATGCCCATTACAGGAGACAGGCAAACGCACTTAGGTTGATCCCACATACCACATCATCTTATGCGAAAAGTCCACTCCATGTGGGCATTAGATATTACAATAAACTGCCTGACAAATTTAAGAACTTGGACATCATCAGGTTCAAATCTCAAATTTTAAAAACTTTGCAAAAAAGGCATACTATGACCTCAAAGAATTTACTGCAGACAGTCAAGTGTTCATTTGCTGATGAGCAAGTGCAGACTGGTTTTCTATTTCATTCAATTTTATTTATTTTTGTCTTTTTCCTATTTTCATTATGTACTTTGCCTTCCCTATATTGAAGAATCCTTTCTGATAATATTTTTGTATGTATTTGTTTGTATGTATTTTGTATTTTCTGACATACCTTGTAACACTGAAGGTGAATAAATATATTATTATTATCAATCTGACAGAAAATCCACAGGGAATAAGAGTAGATACAGTCAGGCTGCAGGAGGAAATCGATTAAACATTTTAATTCCCAATTTTTCATATTGGAGAAGAGACTTGGTGAGTCTACAGTAGGCCACATCAATTTGGCACTTCCTTCTTGTACTATACATATAAATGTATATCAGATCTGGTAGAGAAGTTACTGATGTTACCCTTGATGTACATAAGAACTTTGTGAACATAAACACACTATTCTGTTGGAAATTTTTTAACGATTTTTTTGGCCCAATTTTACGATGAGACCTACAGTGTTCACTGTCAAGAAAAACTGATGGTTCTAATAGCTTTTTTGTAGCATAAAAATTTGCTGCACATTGTGGGCATTGCCACCACAGATTTAGTCCAGTCAATATGTCAGTGAAATGAAAAATAGTATGCCATTTTGATATAATTTGTGGGAATAAGTTTTGTGATTTCCCTTAAAATGAATAGTGTCTTAGAAAGTCTCTTTGATGTTGCAAGGACAAAAAAGAAGACATGAGGACATAAATTAAAGAGCCAACTATTACTCCAATAAGCTTGAAAGGAAAACACGATCGAATGCAGTAAAGGGATTTAGTATATGATAGGTGGTAAATGACATTAAAAGGAAATAGTCATGACAGATTTACTGAGAAAGAACTAACATTTTTCATAGCACTGAAATGTACAGTAATATTGGACTATAAAGGACACACAGAAGGTCAGTTTCATCATGCTTATTAAGTGGCTTAAACCGCAGGGAGTAACGATATGGCATCCATAGCAAACAAGAATAAAAACCTGATAAAAACAAAAATTTCACATTTCAATGAAATTTTTTGCAATTTTTAGGCCAAAATACAAACAACAATGGTTAGAATTAGAAATTATAATGTTTCAGTCATGTTTTAGTCCAATTCTGAAGCTTTATCTCAATTTTTGCAGTACACATTAAAATTCTCATTTTCCCATTACTTGATCGAAATAAAACATTTAGTTTAATTCAACACAATTGTATTGACACACTCAACCAGTTTCAACCTCACTCAAACATACGCTTAGAATTAAAAAACAATTTGATAATGTTGACAAAAGTGGTGTTTACATACTGAATGTATCACCCCCGGCCGTAACTCACTTTATATCGGCCAAACTGGAAGAAAATTGTCTATAAGAATTTCTGAAAATGTAAAATCTTTTATTAAGGGTGACAACAAGTCTATGTTGGCTAAACATTTTATTGACATGGGTCATTCATCCGAATTTTCTCCTAAAATTTTACATATTTGTGACAAAGGTGCCAAACTTAATTTCTGGGAGAATTTTGAAATTTTGTCACTCCACAATGATCTTGGTAACCATTTCCTCAATGACCTTATACCCTCGACCTCCTCCCCTTTGCTCAATGTTCCTGTTCCCCCAACTCCTCTCCCCCCCTGGCCCTGTTTATCTTCCCCCCCTACTCCGTGACGTCACCTCTTAGGTCTATTCACTTCCACATGCTCCCCTTCCTCCTCCTTCCTTAGTCATCCTCTGTTTTCAACATTCTCTCCAATCCCTTCCCCTTCTACCTCCATCACACACCTATCCCATCTAAATGATCCCCCATATCCCCATGTCTTATGTAGAGTCAAGCCAATCTTGTACGTTTTCACTATTGAAAATTTCAACCTGGAGAGGTTGTGTCAGAGTGTTACTACAATTGTGCAGAATTAAACCAAGTGTTCATTCTGATCATGGTGAGATTCCACCAAGTAATCTCGCTGACAATTGAATTTACACCCATTACTTTACATGTAAAATAATGAACATCTCCGAATTGGAACCCAGGCCACTTTCTTGGAGTGTTCGCTTTTTCCCATACTCACCAAATGAATAGGTACCTTCCCTGAATATTTCAGCCTGATATCTCGTGCAAAAGTGCCTGGGAATTTTTGCCAATGAGTGAGTGAAATTGCATACTTTATATATAGCATACTAATAAGGAGGATTGACACTGCATTGTATGGGTTTGCCTCCTAGCAAGGTGCCTCTAGTTCAACCCCCCATTAATATATACATATCGGCTAAAGGTTTATTCTCTCAATCTCCTTCTCACAGGGGCTTTGCAAAATCGGCAACTCCCTCAAAAAAAAGATCAAGGTCAGATTGAGGTCCTCGATCACTGGACAGAGAGCGTGGTCTCACCTCCCTGGCCTTCTTCTCCAGTTGCCTGCCGGCCAGCTCCTCATTCTCCCACGACCCGGTGGGACGTGGGCCGAGGGAAGTGAGGTCCGAGAGGTGTCTGGCCGCCCTCCCCGCGATGAAGCGCTCCTTACCCCCCAGGGTCTTGTCGTTATCGATGAGGATGGGCTCTGGAAGATGCATGTGGATGGCCAGGATGTAGGCAGTGAGCAATGCAAAACATGCGAAAGATGCAATGAGGGCGAGAGGTGAGAAGGGCGGAAGGTAGAGGGAGCGACATACGTGTCGTCCCGGAAACCTGTTTAGAGAATATCCCCTGTCCGACCCATTCGTAGGCTCATGGAGAAAGAGGTTTGACTCTTCTTCTGACGCAGATGACTTCACCCTCAATCTCAGCCCTCGGCGAGCCTATAAATAGAAGAATGAGGATATGTCAGCCTTCAGTAAGTTACTGGGTTAATAAACAATAAATTAAAACTGAATTGTAATGAAACACAGGTCCTGCTGTTCAACCAATTTGGTACAAATAATATTCCAGAAGTAGCTTTTAATAGAACATATTTTGCTTTCAAGTAATGTGAAATTTCTAGGTGTGCATGTGCAAAATACTGGAACCTGGAAAATCCATGTTTTTAAGTTGTGCTCCATTTTTAATTCTGTTCTATATGAAACTAGGTTTCTTCATAGCACTGTATCACAAGAATTTTTAAAAACCATTTTTTTCTTAAATTTTTAATCAAGATTTGAGGAGGAATAACAATAAATTATTATTATTGTTATTATTATGTTTAACCCGGTACGAAGGTTTTCACGGCATCGTCCAAGTGCTTTCGGCTTTATCGGGTGCTGCATCCGCATTTGTTGACTTTGGATGACAACAGTTTCGCTAGCCATCCTGCTAACATCTTCAGGTTGAGAAGGTATTGTGTTCACCTTATGTCTTTGATGGTAAGGATGGATAAAGAAAAATGCAAATTAATGTTAGACTCGGTGGAATTTCTAGGTCACAGAGTTGACAAAGATGGATTACATGCTACCACTAGCAAAACTGAAGCCATTGTAAACTCCTACCCCAGATGGTGTCTCTCAGCTGAGAGCCTTTTTAGGGTTAGTTGAGTACTACTCTAGACTTCTCCCTGCTTTAGCCTCAAAGTTTTAGCACCCCTGCATCAATAGTTGAGAAAGGAAACCGAATGGAATTGGTGTAAAAATTGTGATTCTGCATTTTCCTGAGTAAAACAATTATTAAATAACAACAAAAATTAAATATGCACAGGTTTTGGCTCATTATAATCCATCCTTGACAGTTATTTTGCAGTGTGATGCATTTCCAGATGGGTTGGAAGCAGTGGTTATGCATGAATATCCTAATGGAGATGAGAGACCCATTGTTTTTGCTTCTCGATCCTTGAGCAAGGCTGAGCATAACTATTCACAGATCGACAGAGAAGCCTTGGCACTAGCTTTCGGGGTTAAGTGATTATCAAAGTAGCTGTATGGTCAGGAATTAGTTTTGCGAATGGACCATAAGCCTCTTATTTACATTTTTGGGGACAAAAAGGGAATTCCCCAAATGCCAGCCAAAAGGCTGCAATGCTGAGCAATAATTCTCCAATATCTCTTAATTACAAGATCAAGTATGTGAAGGCAGAAGAAAATAAAGTGGCAGATGGGTTGTCAAGATTACCTTTGTATACGGAGGGGCCCTGGGTGGAGGACATTTCCTATATAGAGATAGGTGAAAGAGAATTTCTACCAATTACTGCTAAAGCTATTAGTCAGGAAAATAGGAGGGATCCAGTGGTAAGCAAAATAATCGACTACTGTATGTTTGGTTGGCCAGAAGAGGTGGGAAATTACTTAAAACCTTTTGTTCACAAGAGGTATGAGTTGACAGTGGAACAAGGGTGTGCAATGTGGGGAAACAGGGTGGTCATTCCAGAACAGTTGAGGGAAAAGACACTGGGGGAACTGCACTCTAGCCATCAGAGCATTGTGAAAAAGAAGTCATTAGCAAGGTCTTATGTTTGGTGGCCGAACTTAGACCAATAATTGGAAACTTTGGCTAAATCATGTGTTGCATGTTTAGCTAATAAACCCATGCTCAAGAGAGCACCATTAAAATCTTGGGATTGGTCAGAAAAACCCTGGGGCTAGGCTTCATATTAACCTTGCAGGACCTTTCCTTGGCAAGCTATTTATGGTGATTGTAGACAGCTCAACAAAGTGGTCAGAAGTGAGAGAGAGAAAGAATGGGGGAGTTGAGGAGATTTTGTCTCAGTTACGGAATGTGTTAGACACTTTTGGGCTGCCAGAAGAAATTGTTTCAGATAATGGTGCCCCATTTACTTCATCGTCTTTGAGGAGCTTTGCAAGTTGAATAGCATTCGTCACATTTTCTCTCCTCCATGTCACCCTGCAACAAATGGTGCAGCAGAAAACCTGGTGAAGTGCTTCAAAAATAATATTAAAACTCTATCCTATTCCAAAGTGCGTGTACACATAGCTTTACCTAATTCCTCTTTAACTGTATGATTACCCCCACAAAACAACATTAGTCTCCCCATGTCAGCTGATGTTTGGCCGACTCTTGAGATCAAGGCTGACCTGTTCGAAGCCTAGTGTGGGCGAACGAGTGCAGTCTCAACAGAGAGCTCAACAGCAGGGACACAAGGGAACAACTCTGAGA
>WURS02003242.1:0-12721 GCA_011762765.2 Rhinocypha anisoptera
CCTTCGCTCGAGGGTTGATTCGTCAAGAGGTGGAGGCAGGGGCAACGAGCGACA
Source organism: Rhinocypha anisoptera (assembly GCA_011762765.2). Classification (NCBI taxonomy): domain Eukaryota; kingdom Metazoa; phylum Arthropoda; class Insecta; order Odonata; family Chlorocyphidae; genus Rhinocypha; species Rhinocypha anisoptera. The sequence goes on from WURS02003242.1 coordinate 55, forward strand.
AATCGACACATGGTAATGATCCCCTCGACCGCAAGGCAGGGAAAAAATTTCCCCACCTTTACTCTCGCAGACGACTCTGGGCTAAATACTACTCGTTTTTATTTCTTTTTAGCATTTGCTGCTGCTTAGAGGGACATATATCAGGGGGTGTTTTGGAAAATAAAAGCTGTGAGGAAGGTGATTCTTTGCTGGAATTAAGCATGTTGGGTTTAAGCATATTGGCACGACTACTCAACGAAAACAACAAACCCGAAATGGAATACATTGAATTTTTCCTGGGTAAAAACAAATGGAGGAGAGGCACATGAGATTTCGATTAGATCTGACAAGGGTGATTGTCACAGCTCGCTCCAGATGACCTCAAACTGCAACATTGCCGCTGGTCAACTGAGGGGTCAGTGCAGGTAATAAGTTATGACTGGAAGACACAAACCACATCAAATGGTTTTACACACGTTGGATTTATACAGAGAAATAAGGAGATTTTAAGGGTATTGATGAAGGCCAGCGGCTCTGCATACGTGTGGATATGTTTCTTTCCTAAAACAATCAAGTGTCCGCATGTATTTATCGTTTCAATCGAGATATTCCATGAATGCTAAAGGTGGCTAGAGTCGTAACTGCAAGCTTGGCAACTGAAAGTTGCGAAAAATTATCCTGCAGGCGTCCAAGCGTGCTTCTACAAGAACGCCGATCAACATGAATGCTTGTCAAGCTTGCAATTACGCCTTTAGCCACCTTAAAATACCAACACGCCATTCGTTAAAGCGTCTGGTCATCTCGGGTGCATCATGGGAGGTGATATTAATTATGAAAAGTTTCCCGACATGCAGAAACGTGGAACTTCGAACTTGTGTATGCTAATGGTTCGGAAAAATTTAGTTACGCATCGACCATCCTCGGGAGGGACGCGATTGACCTCCAGGACATAGGGTGTCCCAAACTAACTGACTTGCCGAGGATCAGAGGATGCTTGTGCTAACTGCTCACTCCTCAGAAAGTTTCACGTACGCCCCGGGAAACTGTGCAAAATTCAAGTCGTGATTCTTAAGTCACGTAGACGGCGATGGGAACGAGTACATAAATCTTGACTACTTATGGGAGGTTTGGAGAAGTAAATCGATAAAGACCACTTGCTAAAACTCCCACCATGAAGTTCCCGCTAAATAGGTTTCCACACCAAAGTTCTACTTTTGGACCATCACCGTCAACCACTGCTTGTCTCCTGTCATAAAAGAGGTGGAATCCCCAACTGGAATAATGGTCAGAGCCCTCGTACCCTTCCAGCATACCACGATCTAAGTATCACTCATCTCAATCAGATTCGAGAAATTCCATGCCACAACTTCAAGCCAGCATTATAAGTGTTCACAGGCAGCTAAAATGCCGTCCACACAGAGTTTCCCTCCTAGAAAGAGTTTCATAGGTTGGTGGTTGGATGTTCGGTTGAAGCGACCCAGATTTTGTTAGCTGATATTTACAAAGTAATCGAAGGTGTTTCCCAGTGTATTTCCATAACGTTTCCTCAGATGGAAAACAGTATGACCCCCAATAACCTGCAGAGTACTGAAAACCTCAAAGAACGCTTGCCCTACCTCATAATATCCCCTACAAAAATGGTGAGAGATACTTCTCTCGGTGATACTGAAGGCTTCAGATTTTAGAATTTACACTGTAAACCATGAGACCACACCATCACAATATTGTATTAGTCAAAGTTTGTGACTATAATTGAAAATAAGGTAGAAGAAAACCAGGTTGGCTTTAGAAATGGAAATGGAAACTACAATTTGGAAATGAGATGTAGAATCTCCTAGGGTAGTATATCCTTCAGTAATGTAGAACAGCTAATGATATTTGTTTATTATTATACAAAATGTTTCCTAAATATTCCTTAGGGAGGGTAGAATTGTGTGGAACAGGCATATGGATGATCAGGAGGAGAGAGGAGAAATGGGTAAGAATGAATGGGATTATGTGGACTGAAAAGTAAAAAATGAAGAATTGCGGGAGAGAACGAACGCACGATCATAAGAGTTATAAACAAAGGAAAGGAAACAGGATTCTAAGAACAATGCTTCATGGCTCGTTTGGTGTCAAATAGAGAACATGTTTTGAGCAGGTCATCTGATAACATAGACACCCTTGGTGCCTTACTAAGCATGGACTACGACGTCGCCAAATAGCTTCAACGATTTCAAAAGTACGTACATTCTCCTCTATTCTACAACTCTCAGATCCAAATGAACCTACGCCTAATGGCTCAGAAGCGTATGTTCAGGTTCCCTTCGGATAATACTACCATGACGTAACGACTTCCATTGGATAAGGACATAAATTGAAAAACTTGCATATACAGTAGTAGTCCTCGTGCACAATTCTTTTACAGCGAATCGGTATATCTGCCATTCTGCATCATCAGAAGACCAAATGAGCCAAGTGCTCACAAAACATCCCATAAGCAGTGTCAGGGAAAATGTCCGGAAAGAACTTAATTCACGTAAGCAGAAGTTCAAAAGAATATTACATAACCCAAACCGTGGAACGTGAACTGCAAACTTTTACATTGCATTTCCATTCTACCTGGGTTGTTAAAACGGTATATTTTTCATCTGCGTCATGAGAACATTACATTGTGAGTGATTTCGACGCCTGCTCTTAACAAATTGTTAATTAGCAATGACGCATGCAATATAATATTCGTTTTGGCCCTTATGTAATCATTCTCTTTGACGTAATCAATTCAGTGAATGTAATTTAGGAATGGAAATTTAAAAATCATTTATATATCATTTATCATTGTCCAAAAACGTATTAAGCAAAAGAAAGCATAAAGTAAATGGGTCCGTCGTGACCTGTAAAAGAATTATGGAAATGGTTTTCCTTTGCCTTCCTCAATAGTTAATTACCCTTCGGACGCCCATCTGGGAATCAGACGCCTCTCCAGACATCTTTTGTCTAATTAACTTATGTCATAGACTAAATAATCTATTATTTTTAGTCTATGCCTATACATACTATAGGTAGAATCCGTAGAATTGTTTCCGCAAGGTTTTCTTGGGCCATGTCTACGGAACTCTAATATCTAACATATTATCACAAAATATTTCATTCTCTAGTCATCCGTTTCAACTACTATTTTTGTGGACACAAATTTCGAAAAATCATTTTCCGTGAATATAAGCACCTTCAATTTTTCGATTAAGCCGAGTAAGGCTCTCGGGCCTGGGAACCAGCGAGATAGGCAAAAAAAATAGGTGATCGTTTTGGATCTACAGTTCATTCGTTAATTGACGCCAGAATCAGAATTACATCTTTACCTCTGCCCTCGAGCGATTGAAATTATTGTTCTCGTTCTGAAGAATGAAGCAAAGTTAAAAACTTCCCAACAAAGGCTTTGGATGACGAAAATAATCAAGTCACGAATCGATGAGAGAGCCCACATGGTGAATAAGTAGACGATATACAACAAAATACCACGAAATTAACCCAGCGGCTTTGTGTATTTCATATGATATCATCTTTTACGGAATGTCTTTGATGTTTGAGTTACCTTGTCGATCTTTTTGTTAAATGCCGGCCGGGTTAACCGGTTTCATGCTCGCCAGGTGACCCAAAGGTCAACTGGCGAGCATGTGTTACTCTTAACAGTCAAGTCTGTGCTTCTTAAAATTTATCGGGAAGGAAGTATCGTGGAAGAGATAGAAACACCGCAGGTAAAATAGAAATCGCAAGTGGTAATTTTGATAACAACAGAAATAAAACTTTGCGTTCCACACGAAATATAAATTTATGATTCAACTAGTTTCACTACACTCCTGAAGATGCTACAGTGTAGTGAAACTGGTTGAGTCATAAATTTATATTTCGTGTGGAACGCAAAGTTTTATTTCTGTTGTTATCAACATGGATTTCCACAAAGTCTCGGCCTTAACCATTTCTCGAGTGGTAATTTTGTTTATAGGTTACGACAACGGCTATGGTCATTTTGCAACCTCTTCATTTCGAAGATAAAGCCCATTTGGGACATCCATGCCCTGGGCGGGTCTCGAACCCGCGGACTTCGGTTTATACGGCGAGCGCTCTACTCACCAGGCAAAACTGCTTGGCAAGAGAAATCGTAATAAAGTCCAGGTGAGGTGTGGTGGAAGGGATCCATCTAGATAAATTAAAAAGCACTTTTGCACAAAAAATACTTTATTGCGTGCAACGCGCGTTTCGGCTTACTTAGCCACCCTCAGGTACAAGTTCCTGTACCTGAGGATGATACCTAAGTAAGCCGAAACGCGCGTTCTACGCAATAAAGTAATTTTTTGTGGAAAGATGATTTTTCATTTATCTAAATAAAAATCGTATGTAAGACATTTATTTTTCCTCTTCATCTTTACGTTGCTGGGGCAACCACCATTTGTTCCCGTCTGTGTTTCGAGCATGGAATTTATGTGCCGTTGAATCAATGCATATTCCAATGGCTTTTATTCCGAACGTTCAGAGGCTTTAGTTTTTATTATCATTTTATTACATCAATTTTTTTCGTGTCTGTTGTGGGAACGATAACAACGATTTTATTGTCATATTATCATATCAATGGCTTTTCCGACCAATTCGCACGTAAATTTAATTCTGTATTTTTTATTTGTTTTAATTTAATGTTTGTTATTATTATGGCTGGTTCGTGAACGGAAGAAGGCTCTTGAGGAAGAAATAAAAGAAGGATTTTTTTTATTTGAAGGGAATGTAAATTATGATTTTGGTGAAAAATCAAGTGCTACATCATTGGAATTTACCACCACAGGGAGGGAAAATCAATGGGGTCAGGATATAATGCCGACCCATAACTCCGTCTTTCATGTAACAGGGAATAATTTAATTACAAAAACTTACAACGCTTTTTTTTAGGCATAAATTAATGAGTTTACTTCTCCCGGCACAAAATTAATTAAAGACTCCATGATAGCTATCGATGATCGGAAATTCTCTCCATTTCCAAACCTATGGGTTTTCATATTGAGGTAAATTACTAGCTATTACGAGGTAATGTTTAGTGGCCGTGGTTATAGAATTTTTCATGTTGACACGTAATTGCTTCGGAACTTGCGATCAAAATCTTAATCTCGATACGAGGTTAAAAATCTGTGAGTAACAACCGTCAGTTAAGAAGGATTTTTTGGTTGATTTTCCTCTGCTGAGTTTCCTTCCACCGACATCTCGACAACCAGATTCTATTCCCGATAACGAGGACGAACGCATTCAAGTCGTGGAACGTTAGCGGCGGACGGCGATGGATATCGTCGATAGATCATCGACAGTTTACCGTTTTGCGCGACTGGAAGATCCACTGCTTATCTGCTTCCCTTTCAGCGGTCGCCCTTATCCGCGCTGCGTCCGCTTACGCTGCCGTGACGCATTCGCTAAATCATTCAACGTGATCAATCGCCTAGACTCGCCTCCCGCCTTCACTGATTCTTGCACTCTCCTCCGACCACCGCTGATAATCGCAGACATTTGCATGCTTTGTAAATATTTCTCCTTTAGGAAGAAGTTTTTTTTTGCGGTGCACAAGTTTCCCCCTGGAGATGACGCCGTTGATATACCTTCGAGTGAGCGCATGCTAGTGTACAGTCATAACGAAGTAACTTCCGTTCGAGATATTAACAAAGCTGTACATTTAGTATGTACCGTTGACTTCTCTAACCACATTAAGCTATATAATAGGTGTGAAACACTCTTGGATCAGTATATCTCTCGCTAACAGCTGACACATTTGTGATGAGAGCGACGTATGAATATATATCCTCATACTTTAAGTTTGATGGCGTAATTAGGCTCGAAATTATAATGAATATAAATGCGGCATTAAGAGTAAATTTTGTCTCATTTTGACTACGAGTATGTGTCGTTGAAAGTAATACGTATTGATTTATTATGCATTCATTTCCCGACAGAACAAGGACAAATACTCACTGCATAATTATTGTTTTTCAGTACCACTGACCTTAAAATAATCATTTTAGCTGCGTAATAAGCTTTAACGCTTCTTTTTATCACTTTTGGACGACAATTATTTTCTCGACTTATTGAGAAATATATTGACTCCTATAAATTTTACTCTCACCAAATGTTAGTGACGCTCCTAATAATTGTGGGTGTTAATACGCTCAGAAACCTTTTGACTATGAGTCATTGGTCATGGAGATTTTCTTAGGTAGTTTTATTAAAAGGTATTACCAAAAGAAAATTGAATACCTGTTTTGGTTTGTTCGTGAAACGTGAATGTCGCCCCCAAAATAGCTTCAAAATAAATTCCGCTTCCTCTTTTCATCGGGCAGATTGGTATCTAATGATCTTATATTTCCGCGGAAGGAGTTTCCTACGCGGATGCAATTCATTTAATGGCCCGTGCAGCGCTGAATCAATCACCCATCTTCCATAATTTTCTTACGTTCCATTAACATTTTCTTTACTCTTTGGTTATTTATAGGCAATGATCTTTTCTCTGTATTGGTTTTTACATCACGTGATTAATTCTGGACGGAGAAGTAATATTTTAAAATCTTCCAATTTTGAGCGTTTGAATAGCTTTAAAAAATACCATAATATTGATTTGCAAAATTTCATTTAAAATAAAAATTGCATTTTCTTCTAGCAAAGAGTCATTTCAAAAGGCATTCTACCACTAAAAAGGCATTCAATACACATTAATTCCAATAAGTAAATACTCGTATATTGAAATTCTTTTTGTCAACGCTGTCTGGTCCTTATCGGATGATGTGAAATCTAATTATTCATCCGGATTTTTTAAAAAATTAGTTACAAAACAACCACCAATATCCTCTCTGTGCATCGTTAGTACGATGTGTAATTAGTGATATGTGATACTGCATTTCATGCTCTCGGAGAGAAAATTAGGAAGCTGCGGTTTGTAGCTGACATAGGAAGATTTTTTCACATAAAGAGCTAGTCCACCAGCCTTGGAGGAAAAAAGAAGCAGGTGAAAGAAGAGTACACAAAGTGAAATAGGTTTCTACCGAAAGATGAATCAACTGCATACGTATTGTAAACAGTATTACTTCTGTCTTAAGGAAAATTTTAATGAAAACGTTTAATATCCTACTTTGTACATGAAGTGTACTTTTCTGCAAATATGAGATGCCGTCAGTAGTGGCCATAGATTAAAGAAGAATGAAAGAAATGGAAATTTAGCATTGCAGAATGCACAAGTACTTGTAGGATAAGGAGACGATGAAAGTAAAGTCTCTAATACTGGCAGGAAATGTAGACCTTTATAGGTAGGCTTTGAATTATCGATTAGAAAGTGACGGCGGAAAACGTTGAGCTGTTAACTCAAACGTGTTATTCACCTGTAAACTGTAGTAGTTTGCGCATACCAATCTTCGAATTAATAACCCCTGAAGATGATATCTTCATAGTACTAATTAGTGATGTATGGTTTTGGATTCACCATGTGAAATTTAATGGTTACTAAATGCTTGTGAATATTTATTCAATAATTTATGCATTCCGGTCACGATCTTATGGTCCCTATACGAAGAAACTAGTAGAGCGTTAACAACTTACTACGAGAACATATGTAGCCTTCTTAATTATTACATTTAATCTTTTATTTTTTTCACATACAAATAAAATAATAGGTGGTCAAAAGCAATCTAGGTTAATTAGTCTTTTTGCATAAATTTAAATCCATTTAAACAAAATTTGGTGAATTAATGTTTAGTTTATTCAGAGAAATACCTTGGTTAAAAAAACAAATTACTATGATACGTAATCCAATTTCGAGAGAGTGATTTTGTGTTCATACCCGTGGCATTGATAATACAGTTGCCCATGGACCTCAGTACTTTGTAATGCCAATGTTTGATGATTTACGGAGATAAATAATCTGAATCATTTCACACACCAAATCAATCTCAGGAACAAACTAAAACATTGATATAATATATTTTTTTTATACTCGCAATAGAATAATGGATCAAAGGATAATGATCTTCAATCCGTAATGGATAATATTATTTTCGGTATTTTCAGATATAAATTGCCTTAACGGTGATTACCGATTACGTCTAGATAAAAGTACTTGAGTAAGAAAACCTGCAAATACCACGAGCATGAGAATGAAGTGATTATCGTCCTTTGTTGGACAAAGGTGCCTAATCATTATTTCCTATGGCATCTTATATATATTTGAGAAATAACCTCGTAGTCCTTTGTTCCCCATCTTCCGACGGCTCAATTCTTCAACTATTGTGATTTTTGGCATTAAAAAAGTTCCATCGACAGCCTTGCAGCAAAGAGGCCGTTGTTCTTATCTCCCCGAATCTTTGCCACTATTATTATCCTCGACATTTTTCTTCTGTATTTTATTCGAAGGGCGACCTTCCACTCCTGCATCCTTACTACTCGGGACTATTCAGTCAGCGTTACACGTGAAAATCAAAGTCATCCATACGGGGAGAAAAAGTAGTTATGAACTTAAGAGGATTATTCATTTTCTCTTTGCTTGGGAACTCATTTCGATCGATGTAATTCCCACAAATACTATATAACCGCATTTCATATAAAAAGGAGATGTAGCACTTTTTCACTAAAAAAGTTGTTTTTTTTTAGTGCCACATCTTCTTTTAATGTGTCTTCCTTCCGCTATATCAAGCCTGAAATGATAATACATAACCTTATTTATTTCCGTAAAACTCACAAAAATATTCTTAGGAAAGGAGAGTTGTTTTCGGAAGAAACTTTTCGGAACAACTAAACACATAAAAATCTCTTTGATATTGACAATGGTGTCGTTTTGGTGATACAGCGTTGTTTTTATTTTAATTGGATACTTTTACCTGATTGCGAAGTTTGAGACTACGTTGCCTGATCCCGGTAGAATGGGTGATGGAAAATATTTTTTTATAACTTTAGTTATTTTAGTACGAGAAATAAAATCGATTTATGAATAAATAATAAAATAAAACCGATTTAAATTAAAATTTAAATCGACTTTGAGTTATATAATTTTTCACTTTGGCACTAACTTGTGCTTTTATTATATAGCCTAATTGGTAAATACTTTATTTTCTCTGTTTTTCTTCCGATAAAATTGATCGATCTATATTTAAGCTCTTAAATAAATCCGTAGTTAACCTCGTATAATTCGCTTCGAGAAAAAAGAGAACGTGGGCGAAATATCATTGAGGACTTGAAATTCCGCCCTCATATTTACAAGTGAACCATCAAAACTGAAATAATGTAAGGGGGGACATTGTTATCCCCCCCACAAGAATGCTTGAGGAGTGAGGAGAGAACTTCCTGCTTTTTTATTTCGCGCAACCACAGAGCAAGGCCTTCATTTTCCTCGACGCAAAACCCGGATCCAACGACTTACCGTTTAAGACGAGGATGTCTCGAGTCATTACACGTTCCTGGCGGTGTTTTTTCTCATTCGTTTCGCTGGCGGGAAATATTGGCAGAAGTCGGAGTTTCGCACGAAACCCCAAGATTACGAGAGTGAATTCACAATGTTGCCTCTCGGCAGACGATGTTGTTCTGAGGCTAAGGAGCCCCGGGACGTCAGTCGGCCAACTTGAATAACAGCGTTGACATTCGGAGGGGTTGGCAGTCCAGGAATGTCACGTGACGTTTGCTCGCATTAGCGAATTGTGGCGCTTAAACGTACAGTCCAGGGGACTTTGAGAGATGACGTTCTGTTGCTCGTGATGTGCTTATTCCTAGATTCCTAAATGCCTGTGGCGGACTTATCCTACTTACCTATGAGCTAATGGCGGGAGGGGGGGGAGAATTCTAAGTATAGCTCTACTTTCCATATGCAATCTGTGAAATAATTCTCCTTTTTTACTATTTCAACCACCAAAAATATATTTTCTCTCTTTATTTCCCTTCTTTGCAATGTCGTAATCTCTTATAACTATAACTGTCAATTTATTCATGTTGCGACTTCGCACAAAACGCTGTCGTGAATTTCGCTTCAAAGTAGAGATGGGAGATTCGGATTCGATTCACTCGGAAATCGATTATTTTAATACGATTCTTGATTATTTTGACTCGATTATTGTGATCCGATTCTGATTCGATTCGTTTCCTTTCCGATTCGAATCACTCCCGATTCATTAACGATTCCGATTCAGTTACGATTCCGATTAAGTTACGAATTCGATTCGGTTGCGATTTCGATTAAAATCGATTCACATGACGCGAATCGAATCAATTTAGAAGATCCGATTTTTCGAGCGAATCGATTCACACAATACAATTCGAATCGATTCATTCATTGAAATCGCCCATCTCTTAATTCAAAATAATTCCCGTAGATTTCGCTTACTAATTAATGTTGCTGGTGTGATTAATCTGGCACTTGTAGCTTTATTAGTTTTCTAAGTTCGCCGCTTTTAATGGTCATCGAGCGGAAACATTTACGTTAGAATTTAAAATGGATAGTATGTAATGTTATTCAGATGTATGCAGTGTGACTTTTTAATAGATGTTACGTGTTCAGAGGCATGTAAGGAGATTCTATTCATGTGGATTAATATTTATAATAGCTAGAATAAAAACAAAAAAAAACAGTTGTCCTGAAAATAAATTCCTTAATGCCTTCTCCTGCTAGATATGTTAATTTGCCCAATTTAAGAATTCTGCCAGGAATCTCTTCCGGCTAACTTCGCCAGGTTAATAATCTCAATCTGATCGTCATTAGAGTCCGACGTTGCATGTTCCAAGTCCACTCCTTGTAAGGGATTTTGTCTGCGTGCGATTTCTGCGACTGAAGCGGATGCACCGTGCGTGACGATGCCAATTAATCAATACCATCTGGAAACTCCTTCTTCCTCTTCTGCACAAAATTGTCTCCTATTTTACCTCTTGTTCAGGGTTGCCATGGCGTTTTATCTCATCGCGTCCATTCTTCCCATTCCGCTAGCAAGAGTGCCATTGTTTCCATTCGACCCTCAGTTTGCGAAGAAATATTTATTCTCCACATATCGATGATTTAGTGCGACCGTGCTTTTCACCGAGTTTTCTGTCTCGGCCAAATGGTGGGGCAGACGTGAATCCGACAGGCTCCAGTAGTGGCATCTTCGAAAGAGGTTTCAGCGGGTGGTCTTGGGAGTGTACGGTCGAAAGGGCAAAGATGCCCACGGCAATCATTTTGAACAATGCGCAGCTCCGGAAAGATTGACTTCGGTGCATCTTGTCCAGTGCTCTAACGCAGGGTCTTACAAGATCACCGAAGAACTCGTTTATTTCCGAAGCCTTAAGGATTCTACGGGCTCGTGACAGTGCAGAGGTCACGGAGATTAATGCGAGTTAATCGCCGCTTCGTTCGAAGTAATCCCTCGACGTTGATGGATTATTGCTTTGATGTTCGAAGGTGAATATCGCATCACGGTTTTACTCAATGCATCAGTTTGTCAACTACCTCGTAGTTACCCATGCCCTCTACATAGTATTGACTTTGCCTTTGCAACTTGTTCTTTTTTAACAGAACGCTGACAGGCGTTTACTATTTGGAAAGAAATCGATACACGATTCGGTCACTACGAGGATATTGACGTCCTAAAAAAATAGTATTTTTTTATATTTACTTAATGAAATTTTTACCTTCCATTAGAAATGTAATGCTTTCCTGTAATCTAGTGGGATGGAAATTTGGTGGAATCTGATGCACATAATATATCTTCAGATATTACTTATTTAAAATAGAAATATAAGTTAAAATATTAGGTAAACCAGATGATAGAAGTAAAGATATAGGTATTTAAGGGACTAAATTATGAGATGTATAACGTGTGAATAGGGTTGAATAATGATTTATAGAAAGACAATCTGTGCATAGACTGCCATCATCATCAGTTGTCATGAGTCCGAAGAAACGTTTAATGCAGCTCTACGAGCTATCCGGTCACCTGTCAACTTCTTCATACCAACGAAGAAATTAAAGGTTTGAAGGAAAACACTTGAATTCCACATAGAAAGTTCATTTCAACGACTAGGATTCGCTTATATAACATCATCTTCAGGTGAAGAGCTGTAAGTTGCTTTTATGCAGCGAAACCTGGCCCTTTGAAATAAACCTTTTATGTGGTTTACTACGTTTCCTTCCAAACCTTTCATGATGAGGGAATTCCACCTCGTCAAGCCTGAAATGATTTCCAACGAGGAAACCCTAACATTATTCATTGTCGTACTCCTTCCTGTAAAAGGCTACTTATTTCCTACGATGCCTTCCGCATAGTATTTTCAAAACTGTCATGCCTCAACATATATGTTCTATTAGTTCCCCTCTTCTTTTTATCAGTTTAGTCCATAAGCTTTTGTTTTCACCTACTCTTCAAAGTACTGGTGCCATTGGTGTTTCGACCTATCCATCTAATCATCAAATTCTTATGAATCACCAACTTTCCATGGTTTTATTTTCCTCTTCGGCACTAAAGCATGTTCCATATTAATGTCTCCACGTCTACAGAATATCCTGCAAGTCGCCACAAGGGCATGAGGCAGGGGCTGAGCTATCATCAGGCATGCATATATATCATCGTAAAATATGTCCTAATGTACAAGGGTTTCGCCCGTTGGGTTAAAATTCACCCGTCTTGATTGCGAAACTTTCTAAAAAAAGTCATAAGCATTCGTTGAGTGACCCCCC
>WURS02003253.1:0-12721 GCA_011762765.2 Rhinocypha anisoptera
GTCGGAAGGATATATGGGTCCCGTTTTTGACCCCTGTTACTTAGCTACATAATTTTTTTCATATTACAATGAGATGACCATGCCCCCCCCCTCGAGGAGAGCGATGTCGCACCCGCCGATGCCGAGCGACAATTAACATCCCGCTCGATAATTGGGGGACTCGACGCTATTCCATTAAAGGGGATCTAACACGAGTCGGTGGCCTTCCTCCCCACCCCTCTCTCTCTCTCTCTCTCACTCTTTACTTTCTCCTTTGTTCAGCCAGCAGCAGCAGCTGGCGGTTTTTTCAATTATCGGGGGACCGCAGAGCCCTTTGGTCTAACGTTTTCCCGGCCGAAACCTCGTAGAGACCACGTGCGCTCTTCATTCTCGGCGTTCTCATTATTTCTCAAGTTTGGTTCCGTCAGAAAACTCCCACCCACACACACTCACACCCCTCTCCTCTCCCTCCGTCTCGCGCCTACCACAACTGTCTCCGCTTCATGCTTATCGATCAAAGACTCGAGAAAATCTTATCGGGGAGCGATGCTCGCATTCCGGTGATTGCAAATGAGCGTGAGCGTTATCCAGCGAGCTTGGCGACCCTGCCGATCTTTTTATTGGTTCATCGAGGACAACCCCAAAAAAAATTCACTGACCTGGTTGCCGAAGAGATAAACGGGCCAGGGACTTATTATCAATATCATATAATTACTTCACACTGCGACACGTAGCATATTGAAAGGAATATTGCAACTGAGCTATAAAAACACATGGAAAAATTCTCTCCTTGCAATGTTTGGAGAGGACGAGCATAATCCTGGATTTACGCATGTTTTTAAGCCCGCAGGCCGTCGGCTAATCCTGTTCCATAACTATTCGAAGTCAAATTTTTTATCATACCTGGAATGCTAGATTATTCGCCGTTAAAAGTTGTTGCTATCATGACTGCGACCCTTTGCTTCTTTTTCTCTCATCCACCAGTGTTTTTTGTAATGCTATAAAGTTTAATAAATAATATTTTTCTCTCAGAGTGTGGATATTTACAAATATTTCAGTTGAATTTTCAGTTCGGAAATAGTTCAGTGGAATTACAAATGTTTGGTTGAAGTGAAAGTAAATGTTATTTTTTCATCGATTAATCCTTCGCATACGTTGTCCCTGAATTGGGTATATTTATTTTGAATATTTTTCGCATAAGGGTCTCGACTTGTTCATTGGAATATTAGCCTATGGATGGCTGTTGGTGGTACAAGGCCATTTTTATTTAGAACTTCACTGTACTTCTTCACATCTCTTCGTGGAGTATAGATTTCCAATTGCTTACTTTTATTCAACTATCAATCCTCCACATATTTTGAAATTGTTTTCGGCATTCCATTCATTACGAAGAGCAAAGAAATTGCGTATCTTCATTTTTGTCAGGAATCCTTCATTTGTGGACTATCATGCGAGCTGCGATTTCCGCATGACCATCCTAGCGTACACAGAGGGGGTAGCAGCAGTGGGATACAGGCCGTGACATTGCCAGAGGGGCGAGAGGAATGCGGAAATTCCGAATTTTAACGCATATTTGGGGGCACTGTGATACGGTTCAAAAATAAAATATTTTAATGAGGAAAGTCATGCAAATAGCAATTTATAATTGGCAATCCAGCAGTCTGAAGAATATTTTTGTTGTCAAGTGTTAATTGATCTATGAATTTTATTTTCATTGTTACGTAGATGGAAAGTGGGAAGTGTGTATATCGGATTCTAACCTGTCTTTCACTTGGAATTTCGTTTTTTCTGATTTTTCGGGACATGATGAAATTCAGGAGAGAGATTAAATATATACAAATATTTTATATATAATATACTTGTATATTTCCTCAACCTTGCACTATGAATATAGACGTTTAATTGAATGCTAACCACTGTTCACTGGGGTGTTTTCGCTACGTCGTTCCGCGTTTTTGGAATTATATGGCATGTGTCCCATATTTTCATTGAGGTCAAAAATGCGGCTGCATTAAATCCGTACCAGTTGTCCAGTGTTGGAATAATCAATATTTTCCGTGGCTTTCCACTCAATGTAGCTCCTCACCTCTTAAACCCTGTCGCAAAAAAAAGGTCGTTCCCCTGGAATGGTCACCGTAATCGGCTTCTCCTTAGGTGGTCAGGTTTTTCGAAGCAATCTCATGCACCAATGGACGCATCAGTGGACTGGACGCTATCAATGCAAGTGTGGTCCGAGTGGCTGTTACAGTGCAGCTGATGATGACCACTCTGGTCGCCCCCGTTTTTGAGTTTCGCCCCATAATCCGTCACCCTTGAGACAGGGGACGGACGTTCGACGGGATCCCTCCCGGCCAATAGCTGGAGGACGTCGGACGTGGGGAACGAGAGCCCAACGGCCACCGCCACTCCCAACTTTCCTACACTCCACTGGGAGAGATTTCTTCGCAAAAAAAAAGAGGGCTCGGGTCGGCGTGGCTCGGCCTTAGTTCTATTCTCTGCTTCGGTCACAGTTTCGTCGTCCCCCAGACCACTTCGACTACCATCGGCCTTCCGCGTCACCAACCACGGCCCCGCACGGTTGGATTCTTTAATCGCTTCGTCCGTTTTTGAATTCGTAATCATTTATGCCTCCGGATTATTTGGATTGTTCGGGGGCTTTCGAGGTGGCCACTCCGTTCTATCTATTTTGAGTTCCCTTGATTCGCTAAAGGAGCTCCGTTTTGAATGGCATTTCCGTTTTTATTCACATGAACTTTATGGAAAACGGTCCCAGGTGAAACCCTGTGGAAATCCTTCATAGATGGAGAAAGAGGAAAATCATGAACTTGGCAATTTCCAATATTTATATTTTCCTCCGTGTGAATTTTCCTTGGATTATGTTCCCATGTTTTTCAGTAGTTTGCAGGTGGGACCCTGATACAATATGCCTCGCTGGGTCGCAAGGTGTTTAATTTTAATTTTGCACAAGTAAGGAGGTAATACTGAGAGCCCCAGTTCGCAGAAATGACTTTGTTCCCCCTCAATACCAGAATAGGATTTAAAATAGGAAGGTCCGTTTGGGCCTCGAAAATTATTAGTTTCGTGGTCTGGATCAATAAAAAGTCTTAATCGAAGGACGATGCTTTAGAATCGCCCATTATTATCGTGTACGTAGACGATTTCTTGCTGATTCCGCTGGGAAAATATCAAGCGAGATATTTTTCTCCACTTCCAATGACTTGTGCCTTACCGACAGTTTCTAAACCATGGCGAATCGATTTTTGGACAGGCGAGAACGAATTAAAGCTTTTGGATGTCGAATTCCTAATGCCTGAGAAGATCAATGAGGAAGAAACGTGGGAAGTTTCGTCTCTTAGATTCTTAATACGACATAAATACGTAATTGATTCGGCGTAATAACTCGGGATTCGTGCCGTCTTTACACCAAGTTCCAGGCATATTGGTGGACCAGTGCCATATTGGCATACCAGTGGAGTAAAGCATGCTCACGGAGATATTTTGGATGTTGATAAACCATTACCTTTTCCTGCATCCACGTTTCATAATGGATAACGCACGTCGTTATGGGAATAGACCTGCGGCTTTTAGAATTCTATTTATTTTTCTTTAAGCTTTGAATTTCCCGAATATAGAACTTGAATTTGTGGATGGTTGTGACATGGAGGAAATGTAGTAGATACGCAGAATAGGAAAATGAGAATTTTTACATTTTATCACGAACCTGAAAGAAACAATTCCATCAGAAAAAAATACCACGAAATTTGGATAACGCAATAGTCTGACATCACACGTCGAATCCCGCTTCAATCTCCATTGCCCCGTTTGTCTTGTGTTTTTATAATTCACGAACAGTATTCTTGACTCCGTCTCTGATTGCCCCAAACTCCATTCCCCCCTCATGCAATTAAAGAGTACCCCGGCGGCGCACACCCGAAAGCACTCATTGCATTACAATCCGAATGCCAGATTATCACTGTTTACGCGATCAATTTTTCTTCCGCCTCTTCTCTCTCTACTTAATTCACTCCCTGACAACGTTGACCCGGACGTAAGGTTTGGTGTTTTCCAGGAGCAAGATTCTAATGTAGTCTTCGTGGGTTTTCCACGGGGTCAGATTTTCAGCAACCAAAGTTGGCTGGTGAAACGTCAGCTGCTGAAACGTTGTCTGCTAAAAAACCCGACCCGAAGAAAAACCCGCAAATTCTCCATTAGAACCTGGACCCTTTTTCGCTTTCCTCCAACACATTTACTAACCCCGCCCTTTCACTTATTTCCACAGATGACTAACTATTCAATACTCTCTTTTGATGTTTGCAAATCTTATTGCTGTTTCATTTGATTTGTTTATTTTATTCTTGCTTATGTTTGAATATGTTATTCAAACATATGCAAGAATTGTTATATTCATAAGCAAGATTATTGTATTCTTGCTTATTCACGTATATGTTATACTTTTAGTTAAATGTTCCACTCTAAGTTGGCAACTCTACTGATATTTGGTACTATTTTAAAAATATAAATAAAAAATAAATGTCTTAAGGTCGTATTCCATTTTACGATTGCAATCATTGAGATTGCCTCCAATCCGTCGGACCAATCCTCAACTGGAACGGAAATTTTTTAAACTACGTCAAAAAACACGTTTGTAGCGTTACAGCTATTGTAAGAATGAACTTCATGGCCTCCGTTTTGTTATAGAAAATAATTCTTACTTCTGTGTTATTTTTTTCAATTTTTATAATGATCCATTCCATGGAATTTCATTCAACAGTATCACGCTTAAATTTTTGATGATATGATGATATAAATAGTATATAGACATGATAGTATAAATAGAAGACCAAAGGCCTAATAATCAAGCACACGCTCTTTGTTATTAGATGGTGGGGTAGGGGAAGAAGCAGGAGATGGAACTTTTAGGGGCTGGGGAGGTGAAATAAATTATGTTGTAATTGAAAAATATTTTATCAGAAGTCTGTGCTTATATAACATTTAAAGCTTCCTATAAAGCTCAGTTGGTAATTTTTTAACATACATCATACATAAAAGGTGATTAATTTAAAATCTCTACAAAGTCTGTTTTTATCACATGTTTGTCAGAAAAAGATTTGGGATACTGACTTGGGATTATTGACCATGTTATTTTTGTGCCCACATCTCATTTTTAAAATTCCTGTTTGTCCAAGAGAAACACCATTGCAACCCTTAGAGTTTAAGATTTCAAAGCTAATTCTATCCACTTATTCACTTTGTCATGGATGATTGGACAATTAGTTACCCAGCATGGATGTGGTTACAATATGATAGCTTAAATATGTCAATTCATAGGTATTCTACCACTCAAAGTAAGTTTTTCATGGATGGAAAATAGCCACTCCTACATATCATCAAGGAACTATGGTTTTGGAACTTCCTATTTACATCTTATGTGATATGATGATACTTTAATTTCTATGTACCTCCATAATATTTAACATGCTTATTCTTTTCCTTCCTGTCTTGCTTTCACAACATTCAGTTTTCTAATCTCACTCTAAGGTCCTTTCACATCCAGGTACTCATTATTTTTCCAGTCTTCTTCATATTTCACCCAGTGAGTTTCTATTCTTCCCTACCCTTTCTTCCCATATTACTTTCTCTGTCTTTCTCTATGCCCATAACTTAAAGGCCTGAAAAATACACTAATCCTTCTTCCTCAATGACTAGACTGCTCTACAATATATAAAATGTTACTCTTTACTCTAAAACTTTCACTGCTCTTTTCTTTTCATCCTTACCCACAATTCCTATGCTCAATTCTCTCCATATAAATGCTCCCCTGTCACTTTTCCTTAACAGTTGTTCAATTCTACTGCAATATTATAACATTGACTGCCTTATTACACTTAATTCTCCGTAGTGTTCATACTATCTTTGTGTTTAGGCTATGTGTAACTATGCACTTCTACTTCACTTCCCTTTTTAAATCTAGATGCAGAGGCCTAATTATCTTAACTGTAGGTAGTTCCTCCAGATACTCTTTCCACCTTTCCTGAATCCCCCAGGTATCTGTCAAGAGCTTTCTTGCCTTATTACTTATAACAGACCCAGTCCTACTTTTCCTTGCTCCTGGTGATTCTTTTACCTTCCCGTACAGTGCACCCATTTCTCTCTCTTTCTGTAATTTTGGAAACTCTTGTCTTTCTCTCTCTGTGATGCTTCCTTTGCACTGACCATCTCTTTCTCTCACCTTAGGTCATTACTCCTCTCTATGTACTTCATCCTCCCTACCTCTGTATTGACATCCTTCTATTTCATTCTTTCTTCCACCTCACTGATTATTTCTTCTCTGGATCTTGACTTCTTTATTCTCCTCATGTAATATCCTTTCTAGTTGATTCTGCAGCTTTTTCACGTACTCAATTTCAACATGAACCCTAACCACTTATTCCCTCATGTGACTCCATGGCAGCACATGTACCTAAGACTGCCACTAAATTTACCCCTTTCTGATGTTATTTCTAATACCAGTATTCTATCACTCACCTTATTGATTTTCACGACCCTCCTTCCTAATTTCTTGTTTATTGTTATGACTGACACATATTGACGCTCTTCCCCTCTGCTATAAATTATCCTATTACTATTACTGTAATAATCCTCCACATTTTTACATGTCCTTTCCTGAATATTTATATAGTCAAATGATTGTTGTTATGAAGAGAATTTAGTAGGACTAGGAATTAGTGTAAATGCCTTCAGCTCCTAGTTCAGACCCAATTTACATCACATATGGACTAAACAGGTTGTAGCATGAAATGGAAGGTTATTAAAGTACATAAAATAAAATGTGTATCTTAAACTGCATCATTAAAAAATTTTGTTACAATCTATGACACTTTTCTTTCCAAAGATCAAATTTTTGTACTCCAATACAGTCTACTTAGATAAAAATGAAATTGTTGATAGTAAAAATAATGGGATCCTTGAGGTCAAAAGTGCATAATTAATGCAATATAGATGGGATACTTGTGATAGACATATGTGTGTATAATGACTTATACTTGTATATCCCATTATACATATATTTTATCAAATCAGCCATTTAATGAAAGAAGTTGGTACTCAGATACCCATAAGTAGGTTTTCTATCTTCTTAAGAACCTATGTGAATATTACATATCATCACTGGTGTTGGATGTAATTTTATATTCCCTATTTACTGTTACATTTCATCCATATGTTGTAGTGCAGGGGATATTTGCTATACTATAATTCTAATTACATGCAATCGATGCAGGAAATGTATTCATTTTACACCTGGTGAACTGGTAACAAGTAACTGTTCTTATACCCAGAGTATTAATTAACCCTTTTAGTGCCAGCCCCTATCACCTGGTATATGTGAAGAATACCCAGGATTTCTCATGGAATTTGTTCATTTACACATTTAAATATATATTAATATCAATTTGATAGCATCATTTTCTTTTGTTTACACTCAAAATACTTACAGAGATAGTAAAATATTTAAAAAATAATAGGAAAAATAAAATATTTAATAGATTTGTATATTTTATTTCATAAATAATTGAATAAAAAATTAGTTATTAAATAAAAAAATTTGGCTGATAGGTTGGCCCATGGAACTTTTTGCACGTACCCCTAGGGAGCCAATAGATCACCCCACTGGCACTAAAAGGGTGTAACTGTATTACTTACAGCCAATTTTCACATGAGAGTTCATGACCCATTGGTTTTATGGGATTCAATCAGTGATTTTTTCTGAGAGGGTTTTCCTTATCAAGAAAAAATAATCAGAATATATATCTT
This sequence comes from Rhinocypha anisoptera, assembly GCA_011762765.2. Taxonomy (NCBI): domain Eukaryota; kingdom Metazoa; phylum Arthropoda; class Insecta; order Odonata; family Chlorocyphidae; genus Rhinocypha; species Rhinocypha anisoptera. Next base: position 7,792 of record WURS02003253.1, read on the forward strand.
ATATGTCTTCAAAAATCCCTATCTTTGACTAAGAAAATAGGCAAAAAAATTTCAAACCAAAGCTTTATTATACTCTGATGAATTCTTAATTGACAACCAGAAAACAAATTTGATATGCCGCTGGGTTAGTGGAAAAAGACCGTAGCTGGCGCAAGCTTATAACAGCACAGTAGCTCAAGAGAGCACTGGCAGAAGCACGTACCTAAAGCGAAGAAGGTGAAAGCACGTAACTAGGGCACGGCTCTCTGGTGCCCACTTTCTAGTGTGAGAACATTTTCCATGCACACTGTACCTCTGCCTGTTTGCTAGCAATTATTGAGTCAGCTTACCTTATCTATACTTTGTATTAACTTTTATTTTAATTTTTGGTACTGTATTTGGTAAGAGTAAACTATACAATATAATATATTATATTCAATATTTTTCCAAAAAAGTGTTATTGTGTGCACTGTAATATACTTTCTAGAACGTACATACGGAAACAGTAGTTTAAAAAAATCGAAGAGTCTCATCTAAATAATATACCCTTTCGAGAAAGTGATACTTTATGCAATAAACTGGAATGGCATCGAACTGCAGTTTACCTACACATGCCTTTTTATTGCATTTTTCAATAGAATTTTCATTAATAAATGCAGTGTACTATTTTTTAAGTGAAATATTCATTAAATTTAGTCAAAATTTAACATTTAAAGTTTAATACTCATATTTTCAGCATACTTAAAATGATTATTTTGTCTGTTTACATTCTAGATTACAATCCATCTACATTATGTTACAATGTACACAATAATACTTTTCTGGAAAAATATTGAATATAATGTATTGAATTGTATAGTTTACTCTTACCAAGTACATTATAAAAAATCAAAATAAAAGTTAATACATATTACAGAGAAAGAAAGCGGCCTCAATGAGCACTATCAGTATAGCACAGTATATGCAAAGCGTGCTTGGCAGAGGTTCTCACACTAGAACGCAGGTGCCAGAGAGCCATGCCCAAGTTAGGTGCTTTTACCTTCTTCACTTTAGGTATCTGCTTTTCCAGCACTCTCTTGAGCTACTGTGCTGTTACAAGTTCATGCCAGCTACTGTTTTCTCTGCCACTCTCCCGAGCTACTATGCTCTTACGAACATGTGCCAGTTACAGTCTTTTTCATCTAACCCAGCAATGTGCATTTGATAAATCTATTTATTCATGCACATTTGATAAATCTGCACTTGATAAATCTCTTTATTTATTCAAAGTTTTGCATGTGTCATTGTTATGTGAAAGTGCATGCCTGTGTATTATATTATGATGATGAATCTTATGCCTAGGTATGGGATTCATTACCATAATATATTAGCTCTATTCCCAGTGTATGGCCAGTAAAATAATTTTTTTAAATATGATGACAAAGCAACTGAAATGTGTTTGAAGATTATGCAATAATGTTTCCCTCTATGTGGGAAAATACTTCATTGAGCTAAACTTAAAGGTTATATTTCAACAGGGTTAAATAATAACATTTATCACATAAGACTTTTGTAGCGTTTTCTCCAATTCTAACATATGAAATTTGGTTGTGCATAATGTCTCAGAGGGCATCTCACAAGCCATGGAATACAGCTTTTTATGATAATTAGATCAATAGTCATTTATAAAATTATGGGTATTTTCAGTCAATGTAGGGAACAATGAAAATTTTTGTATTGTATATTAATTTAAGCCAATGGCACTCCTACAAATATATTTTGCCACATAATTCAGTGAAAACTCAATACAGGAAAAATGTAGTTTATTGTGAATTAATACATTAAATTGCTACCATTTACAGACTCCTTTACAACATCCTGTACAGATTAGTGTTTAGTAATGTATAACTTTGCAGGTGCTAGAAGACATCTTGATGGAAAAGGATTGGTCAGAATGTGGTGACTTACGCCTTCTCAAGAAATGGTTGGAGGAAAGTTCTACTGCCCTCAACTATGATGGTTGTCAGTTCTATACTCAGGCATACATACGCTTGCAAAAAATAATTGATACTGCTAGAAGTGAAGGAACTGGTAAATATAGATTTTTTAATTGCATATTGATTGTAAAAGCACTATTTTTCAGTTTTCTTAGAGTACTTTATGGATAAGTTCCTTAAAGATCTCTTAAATATTTGAAGTCTTCTTGTCAATGGACCATACCAAAATCAATTCTTAATCAATTTTCATCTTCTGTATATATGATTCTGAATGGGTTTTGTCCCATTACCGGGTTACTGAAATCCATCCATAGACCCCTGAGTGGTATGTGGACTGGCCAAGACCTCTGCGGTGATCAAGTAAAAATGAAGTTTACAATCAGCACACACTAGCCTACCTTATTCCATTTGGTGGTTTCCCAGTAAAAGAAAACTATTTTTTAAATACACACTTTCCCTGCCAGGTCTCTACACTCTGATTTTTAAGCTGCTCCTTGTTCGGTTGGCCTATATCTTTCAGAGGATTCTTAAAGAAGTCTCTGATTTATGAAACTTCAAGAACTACTGCTTTAAACACTTGCTTTTAATAACATAGAATATTTCAGTTTCCTTAAATGAACATAAGGTTACACAACTTCCCATTATTTTCTGAAAGTTGTAGGTTTTAGACAGTTTGGAGTTCTGTAATGCAAACACCCAAAGCTAACCAGAATGATATTGCTGCAACCCTGTCACTAATAAAAATTTATTTGCAGTGTAACATAGAGTGTGAGCTGAGTTGAATGTTGGTATCAACTACTGAGACTGATTGTAAAAATTCATCCAGTTATAAGTTCATTAGTCCCTGATTCATCTCAGATCCACGTAGAGAATTCCACACCTTCCTTAATAATTGTACAACTTTTTCTACAGGTTAATTGAGGCATAGGAATTCATATTATTATTTGGAATGTTTGCCTGTCTACATATTTTCTCTATTTGTTCTTTTATGTGAGCAATAATTTCCATATTTTCTATCTCATTTCTCCTCTCTTTATTCAGAAATCTTACTGTTGCCTTCCAGCCAACTCCACCTATATGTTCTTTTCTCCTATCCTTTTGTATTTCATAAATGTATGCACACTCATTCATTGGGTGCTTTGCAAGCACATGAGCTGTGTTGTAAAAGATTCTTGGAACTTAATTTTCTGCTAATTTACATTCCCCCGATGAATGACCTTAAATATTTTCTGGCAACAAATTGGAAGAAAATCTCCAGGGTGGTGTTTTTCAGGACCAAATTGTCAAGAACTACCATATTTTCCAGCATATCAGATATTATAATATTATTACTGGTGCATAAAATGAAGTGAATAAAATACTTATTGTAGGCTTATTTTGAGGAGAAAAAGTGCATCATACACGCGGAAAAATATAATAATTCTGCAGTCATCTCCCAAAAATTTTTTTAAAATTGAACAAGATGATGGCAATTAGCTATTTGATGCTGGAAAACACCATCTGGTATGAAGCGTAAGGGAATTTTCTCCAATTTCCCTCTATTTTTCCAGGGTTTTTACACTTAAAGTGGTATGTTTTCTGAAAATTATTGATATTAAATCAATGATAAATGCTTTCATACTCAATCTATGTTTCTTTAGGTAAATCATTGTAAATAATTGTGATTGTGAAACAAATGATTCAAGATGTGAGATAAATTTTATGTGATAGTTAATAAAATATTGCTAGCTCAGTTAAACAGGGTAAAGTGAGACAAGATTATTGTAATAAAAATGAAAAATATTTAAGAATTTGATTCATGGGTATTCTATTCAAATGGATATCATGAATATCAATTTGACTCTTAGACACTATGGAGGCTCACTGATCTAAACACTTCAGAGAACTCTCTGCTGAAGATTGAAGAAAAATTAGGAAACATGATTTTTGGAACATCCCTAATCAAGGTACTACTAACAATAAACACTATTTTATCATTTCTAGGTGGACAAGATTATCCTTTCATTCAGGGCTTATTGAAGGCATCTTTAGATCCTCCAATTGCATCTTTGATCCCTGGAATACCTGATAAGGTTGATGATATGAACAAGTACCTGATGAGTTTGGTGGAATGTGAAAATGGAGAGGACAAGCTGGATGATGATGAGAAACATTCCTTTGACTTTCTTTGTCGCTTGCCTCCTGGTAGAAACCTTGTGGCCACAGCATCATCAGCTCATGAAGAAATATGCGTGTGGGAATTAGGTGGTGCCAAAAATGATAGGGATGGTAGACTTGAAGGCCCAATGAAGCTTTGCTCTTTGCTAGGTGTTCCTCATCCTGTTGCATTGAAACCTGTTGATGGGCGACGTGTGGTGGCACTTTGTCGAAGGGAGTTGAGACTTTATGATCTGGAGAATGGCTGTTTGCTATCAAGGCTTAAAGGGGTCATGAACCAAAAGATGCCATACTATGGCCTGCATGGTCAAGGATATGTTGCGGCTCTTTCTAGGAATCGGATGCATGTAAACCTTCTTCATGTGGAGACAGGGGACTGTGTTGCTACATTCAAGGTAAACATATTTGTACTTAAAATTATTTGAGCTTTTAAATTGATGTGATTAAATTGACATGATTTGTATTTGTGCTGGCACATTATTCACAATTTTGTGTAATTAGAAATTTATAATGAAAATACTTTTTTTGGTGCATTTGAGTATGGTAAGTCCTTCATTGATATTGAAGATGTCTGCTAAAATGTATGATGTAAAATGAAGCTGAATGAATCAGGACTGGGTACTCTTAGATATTAGAAGTCATGACTCGGCCATGGGTTGATTTCCAGATACAGGTTTATGTGTTGCACAAAATGAATATTTTCAATTCGAGTAACATAAGGTTAGAGATTATATTTTATACTACTTGAAAAAAAAAGAAATAAATAAATAAATATATATATATATATTTATTTATATATATTTATATATAAATTGTCC
>WURS02003264.1:0-12721 GCA_011762765.2 Rhinocypha anisoptera
CGTCCATCACCCTGAGGACGATGGACGACTCGGCCATCGAAACGTCGGCAGAAATGCAGAGAGTGACCCGGTGGAGAACTTGAATAGCCTTCACTTAAGGGCCATGATTAAGAAACATACATCAAAAGTTTCTCTCGGCATTATCGGGTGTTGCGTCGACCCAAACCAACATACGCGGACGCAGCACCCGAAAATGCAGAGAGCATCTGAACAATGCCGCGGAAACCTTCGCACTAATTCCATACCTCAAAAGGTTCTTCATCGAAGAACCTTAAATAATCGGTGAGATGAGAGAAAAAAAAGGGAATTTTCTTTTTTTTAAGTTTGATTTTTTTTTTTTGACTTTTCAATGGCAGCATTCCTGAGGTCGGAAAACATAGTAATTATCCTCGGTCTAGGAGCCATCAATATCAGATTTAGGAGTGGGAAAAAATAGCGTCACATTGACCTTGGGGAGAGGCGGTATATAAAAAAAAACTACCTTGTTCCTTGAGGAGAAAAGGACGCGAGGAACGCTGCTCCCTTTCGAATCGTGGCTCGCCCCCGAAAGTCACCGCTCCACTTATGGCGTCTGTACTCCCCCCTCTCCCCGCGGTCACCTCGGCACAGATTAAGGCCTTCCGAGGGTGGCCACGAACTCCGGCGCCCACGCGGGGAAGGGAAACCCCGTATTACGGCGAAGCTCCCCAACGTCAATCTTCGCCTTGGATTCTACCACCCGCGCGGACACGAGCCGAAAGTGTTTGCGACGAAAGACGCAGGCAAGGTATCGCAGAGACTGTGCGGTTCCGAGACTAGACCCTCGAGCCGAACGAAAGGCGGATTACTGGAGACTCCCCCCGAGACGTGTGGGTGGAGAGAATGAGGTATGGAAAAACATGGGCGGAGCGAAGGAGTTCGTAACGAGTGAGTGAGGGCCAACTCAGGTGTTGGGGGGAGAAGGTGATATATGTAAGATTTAGTATGTATTTTCCCGGCGAACGATTCTGGTGAAATCCTCACGGGTTTTCCACACGATAACGTTGGGGGGCACCCGGCCAAGAAGGCAGGGAAAGCGGCGCACAGTGGGGCAAATATGGTACTTTCATTTTTCAATATGGCAGAACCTTTGATTGAATGAAGATACTACCATAAATATTTCTTTAGAATAGAATAGAATATAATATAATAAATGTATTATGTTCTGTGGCAACAGGGCCACTTGAGAACAAGAACAGATTTACATCAAGAAAAAAAAACAGAAAACAGAGGCCAACGAAAAAGTATATATATATACTCACACATACACATCCAGTTACATAAAGTACATCGTGGTATATGAAATATATTTTAGCAGGTGAGCTAGATAGAGGAATTTCTAATTAAAGTAATATACAAAGTAGCACTGAGAGGCATCTACGTATCTAGAAGATACTTGTAATATTGTAATTTAAAACTTCTAATATTTCTTACATTTTTTAATGACACAGGTAATGAGTTCCATAGTTTTAATGACGAATTCAGGAATGACTTTTGATAAGTTGTTGTCCGATGAAATATTCATTTATTGTGACATGATAGTGCTTCCAATCCTGGTAGATAGTTTCTATTTTTTTATTCTTAAAGTAATTTGAATTATCGAAAATTTCATTTTTTTCGAGTCTCGAGACAATGCCTGTAAGAGTTCCTTCTGGAACTAAATGTAAGAATTCCAATATCATGTCTATTACCCATAGAGTATTATATAAATGAAGAATTTAAAATGTAATAGCTACGGTTGTTTGGAATTATCCTGGCATAAGAAGGAATGGGTAGGCGCAGTCAACTAAACGTTTATAAATGCGATATCGTACACCGATTTCCTCAAAGTTACGAATTATTACTTTTGATATTAACTACATGCTTTTGAAACAATTGCTTCCTCTGCTTTGGTGAGAACCTCATTAGGGAGTGCATATTGTCAATCTCTGGATCTTCAGAACGATGGCAGAGATATTAAGATACGAATTTACATTTTAACGGTGATCTTTGTGGAAAACTTACTGCGAGGAAACCCATTTGTGACGTTAGTAAAATGTGAAGAAAGTATTTATATAGATTCTATCGTACATCCTAGTATTCATCGATCGGCATAGTGATCTTCATTGAAGGGGGTTTGATCGTTAGCTTAATAATCAGACACATAATCTTCCATTAGCAGGAACTGTGCCATTCCACGAAAAGTTAGTTAGGAGATCTCCGGCGATTCGAACGTGGGAAACCCAAAAAAGAAGTCTCTACAATAGATCAGCAATTTATCAAGTCGCAGAGCGTGAAATGAGAGCGACTAGTAAAGTAAATAATTACATATTCTTATAAATGAATGGGCAGTAGCTTGGAAAAAATAATTTCAAGATTTTTCTCATTCAGTATTCATTATTGACCGATATACTCGGGGGATTGTAAGCGGTATTTTCAGTTGAGTTTGATTACTCTCCGTTAAGAAAATTTCTTATGTTGGTGGTTATCATTGACGCAGTGACCAACGAGCTGGCCAAAGTGGTAACAAGGCAGTCTCGTTTACCAATGCCTATGTTACTGGTTCGAATTCCAACTAGGACGATTTTCATTCTCCACTTACGGCATGGGCATTTATAAGCATCGTTCTGTGTTGTTATATGGCGAAATCGTAATTGGATAAAGTATTTGTGGGCGGGCATATAATAAAAATAGGACAAAAAATATTAAATTCCAAAATAAAAGTTTTGGAGAGGACTCAGTTACAAGTATTTTTTCTCTTGAATCAATCTACTTCACGTAATTGAGTAGGTCTTATTAATTTACGATTAATTAAATCTAGCTATCTTATTTCAAGAAAATACCACGTTCAAAGATATTTTAATTATTATATTAATTTTAGTTAATTATATATTAATTTTAATTATTAATACCACATAAGATACGTAAGATATTTTAATTTAGAGACTAATATACATAAAATCTCACGTCACCCTGAGGCATAATGGGACACATAATAGGACACATCCTGAGGCATAATGGGTTCGTGAAGAATATAATAGAAGGAAAAATAGAGGGGAGGGCCCCTAGAGGAAGGCCAAGGGACAAATAAATATATAGGACAAATTATTAGAGACGTTTGAAGGAAGACCTACCAAGGAGTAAGAGAGTACTAGATAAGAAGGGCTGGAGTCAACCAATCTTCGGATTGAAGTACAGATGTATATATATGTGTATATATATATATATATGTTCTGGTTCTCCGAACCTTTCTGTGGGTTCTTCACACTTGAGTGAGTAGCCCTTCAAAATAGTCTGCTAGTAGTTGACAGTTTCCTTTGTTGTTCATTGTCATGTTTCCATTTTTGTCTTTAAAATGTAAGTTTGGTGGTGGGTATCCTGACAATCCTTCTTTAAAGATCTTGCAAACATCCCTGGCGTTATTCTTTTAAAATCAGTGACTATTTTTTTAAATCTGTCATTATTGTATTTCCTTTTCTCAGATCTAATAGTTTTTTAAAGTTATCTTCCTTTCCTCTGTGAATTTCTCCCAGTCTTCCCTTTTCTTACTAGTATTCCACCTTTTCCATACTGTAGGTCTCTTGTTTATTGTTGTCACAGATCTCGTTCCACCATCTGTGTTTCCATCTTCTTGTTGGTTAACCCAGCTCCCTTACCACCTACATCATTGTGTTGATTATTTCCTCTCAGGTTTCCATTTTCTGACAGGCTATTTTCTGGATGAATTCTTTTTGATTTTCTGTTAAAGTTGTGTGTCAATTTTTATATCTGTCCTCAATTTCGGTTTTGCTTTGTTTGATTGAAATTCTGTCTTAAATTCTGTAAGGTAATGGTCCGAGTCAATGTTGAGTCCCCTCCTCACTCTTACATCCATAACTTCTTTGTGGTTTTCTTTTGTTATTGCTACATGGTATATTTGATATTCAACTTGTAATGTGTCTGGAGAACTCCATGTTTTCTTTTTCCAAGGCTGTTTTCTAAAGAATGTTGACATTAGTCTTAGATTGAATTGTTTACAAAAATCAATAAGCCTTTCCCCATTCTTGTTCGTCTTCTTATGTGCTGGGTAGTCCCTTACTATAGTTTCGAATTTTTTCTCACTTCCAATTTGTGCATTGAAATCCCCTACTAAAATTTTAACGTGATGTTGTGGTATTTTTGATGTTTCATTTTCCAATATTTCTTACAAATCTTCTACTTGTTTAGGCTGGTTGTACTATCAAGGTTTATTGGTGCATGATCATTAATGATAGTGTACCCTTTATTGCCTGATCTATAGGAGAGGAATGAGATTCGTTCTGACAGTGATCTGAAGTTTGTGATATTCAGTTAGATTTTGTTTCACCATAAACGCTGAACCTAACATTGCAATATTTTTGGAGTTTCTGACTACTGGCTTGCCTTTATAAATTCTATAACCTCCTGATTAAATTGCATCCTCATCCGAATATTAACATAATACAGGAGAATACCACCGACCGGGTAAGCCTGGTGGGTAGCGTGCTCACCGGCTAACCCAAAGGTCGCGGGTTCGAATCCCGCCCAGGGCAGGGTTGTTGTGTTTGTCCAGATGGGTTTTTCTATGAATTGAAGAGGTGCGAAATTACCAAAGCCGTCGAAGCACCCTATAAACTAAAATACTACTACTAGGAGAATACCAAGCAGGGTTTAGAAAAGGAAGATCATGTACAGAACAAATTTTTAAATTAAAACCACTGTTGTTACCTTTGTGGACTTCAAGAAATTCCATGGACTGACAAACAATATTTCTACTTTGAAATGAATTAAGGATAGACCTCAACACCAGGAAACTTAGAGAAAAAACACTTATAGGTACCATATCCAAAATAAAATTCTTATGAGAAATCTCTGAACCAATTGAAGTCAAAACAGGAGTTCGACAGAGTGATGGACTTTCACCAATATTATTCAATTTAGTATTAGACAAGATAATAAAAAAATGGGGTAACATCTTAAAAGAAAGAAAAGTGGAAGGCATTGACATGGGGCAAGGGATAGGAAGGTTTGAAGCGAAGTGCCTAGCCTTTGCCGACGACATTGCCTAAATAACACAAACCAAAACGAATGCAAGTCATGCTAGAAACATTACACGAAAAAACAGGATTGAAGATTTGGTATGAAAAGACAGAATATATATAATTCAGACACAATAGACAGAGATGGATGGAAACAAAATATGGAAAAACCAAAAGAGTTAATAAATTTAAAACCTAGGAAAATGGATTCAACAGAATGGCTTGGATAATGCAACAATTAAAGAAAGAATAAGAAAACTACAATTGGCTTATATAATTACACAAATTCACTACAATAAAATAGCAATATCCATCCAAGCCAAAATCAGACATTACAACACAGTCATAAAGCCAAAAGCTACATATGGATCAGAATGCCTAACGATGATAAAGAAAGAGGATGTGGGAACTGGAGAGAAAGGAACGTGAGATTTTGAGGAGGGATTTAGGGCCACTAAAATATACAGAAAACATTTGGATCAAGAGGAAAAATAGTACATATATAAAACCACCGAGAAAATCACAGATACCATGAGAAAAAGTAGACTAAAATTCTACGGACACTTAAAACGATTAGATGACCATAGATTAGCGAAGAAAATATACACCCATATTTCAAAATTAAAATAGGGAACAGGATGGTTAGAAGCGACCAAAAAAGATGTTGATATGATTGAAATATCAGAGGAAATAATACACAATAGAAAATTTTTCAGAAAACTAGTAGACAGCACAAAATTTACAGAACAAGAAAAACAAAATACGAAGAGGGTGTGGACAGAAGAGTAGAGATGAGCAGTAGGGGAGAAAATGAGAAAGTGCTGGGATGAAAGGAAGAACCAGATGTCTTGTGTTCATTTAGGTCCATTGTTGGCCAAATTCAATTTAAAAAATAAATATACACACACACATATATATGTGTATATATATATTTATATATATAGATCATATTGTGATCCTGGCAGAATCAGCTAAAAATATGATTAGAATGATCCAAATCCTTTCTGCAGCTTTGGGAAAATGGGAGTTGAAAATAAATGCGAAGAAACCGAAAGTTGTGATGGTTTGCGAGAATCAGGACTTATAATTCAACGACGGGGAAATCTAGGATAAGCCAAGTAGAAGAGTTCTGCCATTACCTAGGGTGCATAATTATGATCTATATATATGTTGGCTTATCTTTTCTACTTTCTATTTCAAACAGATGGAGGTTTCGTTTTGTTTCCTCATACTAAAGCACGAGTTGCTCATAATTTAATACAATTATTTTGCCTACCTAGGACCTCTGCAGACCTTGCCTAAAACCAGCATCACACTCAAGGCTGTGGCAGGTGTGCCAGTACCCACCGTTTTATGTAGGTTGCTTAATATTTGGTAGTTTTTTTGAGGTCGATTAACATATAAAAGAGAGAAGATAATAATTCCACCGGTAATATGACAAGTTGTTTAATTCCTATCGGAAAACGTCTCAAAAGAAACGAAAAACAGCAGCAGGTACTGTCGAAGGATAGGGATCAACTCACGGCCACCAAAATTACTGGGTGGTCGAAATTATCAGTTATCGAATAAGATTCCCAGCGCCCCACGCTATAAAAATAAGATAATTCGGCAACTCGAAATCGCATTCTATAGACTGGCGAAATACTTGTACAAACCTACGGAAGGCAGATTATAATGAAACCAAAAGGAGAATAGCAAGTCCTGAGTAAGTACCACCGTGGTGCTCGAGTCACGAAGAAGATCATGACCTCATCGTGATGGGGTATCATCTTTTCCATATATGTGTAATTAATACTCTCACTGTAGATTTATACTATTCCACAGTAAGTTGCATCCCTTGAAGTGGTACGTTTCTCAGAAAGCGTTCCACTGTTAGGAGGAATGAAAAGACTCCAAGTATACCAAGTGAGAAATACGTAGCCCTATTTAAGTAATGCATGATACTTATATATATTAGTATAATATGAAGAACTGTAAAGAGGAAGATTTATCAAGGGAAGAAAAAGAGTATAATTTAAGGGAGTTAGTGAAACGAAGAAACAATGAAAGTCTGATACCTATTGATTCAGAGTTATTACTGATAACCTGCATGCTTCTTCCATGCTGCAGCAACTATGACTTTGCAATAATTTATTGCTCTTCACTTGATGCTGTTTTGAGCTAGAAATTGAACTTAGGTACCTATAACAGAGGTAACTTAGGCACCTATAACAGAGAAGAACTTAGGTACCTGTAATATATAATATAGGTTCTTATACTCTATGAACTTTGATGTATACCTCATAATGATTGGGGTTTTCGCCTTACTTTATGCAACTTTCATATCTTGTGTTAATGTTACGAGCCCACATGGCTCCCTTTCAATAAAAAGTGAAGAACGTATTTTTCATGCGGTTCGGGTTGAAATCTTGTGGACAACAACATGAGCGGTGTTCAGGATTCTAAGTGACAATTGTTGGTGTTTGCAATTCATTAGAGCCCGAAGATTGTCGCTTCACGAAAAAGAAATTGTTTCGGGATAGGGAATGTTTTTTAAAATTCCTACAGTTTTTCAGCCCCGTCTTTTACATTCCGCTTACCGAGGGTACTTAAGAAATTTGCCTCTGGGCCGCTTTCATTGTGCGTCCACTTTGAGATACGGCTCAAAAAACACTTTGATAATTACTCAAGAAGTTGTTGATCATCTGGAGAGAGTTTCGCTGGTAGACTTCGCGAACAAAGAGGGGATCGAGAGACTAAAGTCGGCAATCGAGTTCGCCGACCGGATTATTGATGTTAACACTAATGGTATAGAGCCTATGATTTCCGTTTTAAAGGATAGGTATGCTGTGGTGTATTTATTGTACTATTTTCATGTTTTTATATGTTATATTATGTCTGTCTTTGACATAACACTTGAAATAATGATTTTTTTCAGGAGTATATACTTAAGGGATGACAAAGTCGAAGACGGAAATTGCCGAGAAAGTGTGATGGCCAACGCTTCACTTGTTGAGGAAGAGTATTTCGTAGCTCCTCCGGGAAATATTCCTGTGACTCCTAGTAAACCAATATTAGAAGAACATCGCGATTTCATGTAGCATAATTTGTTAATATCTTTCATTTGTATTATATACATCTCCCATGTACTGGTGTAGGCACCTGTCGTTAAGTCAAATTCGTGAAGATATGATCGTTAATTTTAAAAGTATTTTAAACCTTTGTGGAAAACATTATTTTTTAAAGCCAGTTATTTCCAATACATCCGAATTTGTTGTGCTCAGCTACAACTGCGGTCCCCCCGGTGAATTACTTAGAAATAATGTATATCAGGAATGGTTTTTAGGCAATGTTATAAATTCTGAAGAGAATTTATTTCCATTTACTTCTCCTGATAATGGAGATATATTTGAAGGTAGGACAACCTTTATACATACTATTTATTGGTATATCTATGCAAATTCTAATATTTTGGATTAAAATTAATAGTATTGCTGATTTCAATATTTTGAGGTTTAATATTTTATATCCTGTGTTTTATATCTCCTACTGAATTTTTAGGATTCAGTTGAAGCTTGTGCATGAATTTTCTTAGTATCTTCCTCAAAATATCACTTTCTTGGAGGAACCAAATGCTACCACCCTGATTAAACAATTTTTTTCCAGCAATCAGACATGCCTTCATCTATGCCAAGGAGCTATGTTGTGATAGACTGCCATTTGGGATTTCCTTCAGCCAAGTGGAGACGTTAAGTTCTTTGAGTAACTCCATTTTATCAAGGCATGATAAGGTGGATGGGAGCGGTTACTTTCACCCAAGGAAACGAACATCTCTAAGAGTGTTTTCATTTACTCACCCAACAAATTCATCCCAAGCCTTCAATTACTGGCAACGACGGAGGAAATCATGGTGGCGAAAGGTTTGGCTTACATGAATTCACCCTGATTTCAGGTTCTTCTTCAGTGTCCTTCACTGACTCCCAAGGGGCCAGGTGTCAGAGTGGATCCTCAACCTTTCTCTGTCCTGGTTGTCCTTCAGTTCTGTACGCAAAGGTCCTTCCTGCCATCATGCCCAGCAGTGTATTGACCCTTCTTTTTCCTTCCTTCAATCCCCCCCTTCCACTCTTTCCAACAACCTTCATTCCCCCTTAAGTGATTCTTCTCCGCAAACATTCTCTTCTTAAAGCAGTCCCCACAATCCAGATCTTTCTCCTTTTGATAATGCTGTTTGTTAGATATCTTTCTTTTCTGAAATTTCTCGATGCACTTAATTTTTCATTCTGTCGTTAAACTTAATTTCTTCCATTATTGTCAATAACCAGACTTCCAAGCTTTGGATATTGGCATTCATCTTCTTTCTTTCTTTTACATTCCAAGCTTTGCTCTCATTTTAAAATGGTGTTCCAAACTAATCATTTTGCAAATCTATTTCTTATTTCCAGTGTTTTGTAGCAGCCCTTCCAAATAATGAATTTCCACCATAAATGCTGGTTCATACTGCCTCTTTGTTGCCCCCAGACAAAATAATTGTACATATTTTCAGGTACTTGAAGGATTTTTACTTGTTACAAATATCCCTTGTCCTATTGAAATATTAACTTCTAGTTTCTTTTCTTATTTTCATAAATTTTATTAGTGTTTACTTTCATTCCATGTTTACACCCTCACGCCCTATTTACACTTCTTTCCATCTTCGCTTTCAGCTTCTTTGTCATGGCTGTTACTGTCTGCTTGTCAACATATTTTACTGAGTGAATGATTTGGAAAAATTGTTTAAGGTGTGAGTGGTGAAATAAAAGAATAAATTTTCTACACATATATTCAAATATTCTCCCCGAGAACCATATCAAACCAGCGTTTTACAATAGGACCACACTTCAGAACTTTCTTTTGCCACAGTGGTGACCAAATTGACAGCCTTTCCAAATCTGATGTCTAACAACGCAAATGCCTAAACTGCAATTCTATATTAGATGAGGTGTATGTTTAAAAAAAGTGACTTTGTTTTTTCCTAAAATATCTATTCATTCATCAATATCTATTTTATCCCCTTCAAAGTAATTCCCCTCAGATATAATGAACCTGTGCTAGTGCTTTTTCCAATCCTCTAAGCACTTCTGATATGCACTTTATGGTATGGTCTTGAGCTCTTCCAGCCATGCGGTCTTTATCTCCTCAATTATGGCAAAAGTCCATCCTTTCGTGGGCCTTTTTAGTTTTGGGAAGAGAAAAAAGACTCGGGGACAAATCCAGTGAATACTGTGGCTGAAGCTTGATTAAAGTGTTATTTTTGGCCAAAAAAATCACGAACAAGCAACAATGTGTGAACAACAGTTCTTTTGGTCAAAATTTAGCAATTTTGGAACAAATTTCACTACCACATGTTTTATGCCCAAAACATCCAATAAAATTGCATGGCATGAGGCAACCAATATGCCGATATCCTCAGCAACTTTTCAATTATTGATTCAACAATTCTCCATAACAATTTTCTTCACTGTTTCAACATTTTCATTGTCATCATGGGCATCGTCATTAACATATCGGCCTTCTGTGAAAAACTTGTACCACTTATAATAATTCTTTTTGCTAGACTCGCCAAATTGCCACAGTCAACATTTCAAGTGCATTTGACCATTTAATTTCATTTTTCACAAAATTTGATGCAGCATCTTTGATTCATTTTTTTCAACAGCAAAATATTCCCAAGCACAACAAAACACGTCTAAACTTTATATCTGTCAAAAAAAAATGAAAAATCAAAATGGCTGACAATATCAATATATGTTTGGGACAGGTGTACCAACATAAAAAAAATCGAATGTATGTATCTGGTCAAATTTGAAAAGTCACCTTTTTTTTTTGAACATACCTTGTATGTGGGACAAACCGGATGTAATTTCAAAATTAGAAGCAACGAACATGAAAAAAGCATTCCTCCCCGGCTCTACCACACGCTTAACCTTTTCACTAAACACCTCCTCACACAAGCGACCACTCCACCACATTCATCCCCGAAGGAATCCTTCATATTTTGAGAGAGAAAAAGACAAAAAACTAGTCACCTTAGAGGAGTTTGAAATACTCCACCACAGTCTTGACCCTGACCACTCAGTGGCTGACGAACATTTTATTCAAAACTGCTCTCCACTTCTATCGTCCGCACTACTGCACAACCAACCCACCCTGCCCCTCAATGACATCGTCTTCCCCTGTTTCTCCTCCCCTAGTCAAGAGCACTTTCCCTTGCCCTCTTTAGTCAATCCCTTTCCAGCAATTTAACTGTACCCTGCCCACCAGTCATAGTAGCAGTAGTTTAGGTTTGTTTATAGGGTGCATGGACGTGTCTGGTCTTTTTGCAACTCTTCAAATCATTCATCAAAAACATTTGGGCATTCACATCAAAAGTGCCCAATGTGGAAAATTTAGGTGGTAAAACTATGAGTAAAAATCAATGCAGTCAAATTTTTAAATAAATAAATATAATTAATAACACAAAACAGACAGGACAGAAAAATATGGAGAAAAGGCCACAGAGTAATAATCACCCTTGTAAGATTCAAGGATGATTCCCTGGTAACTAGCCTTGAATTAAAAATAAGCATGTAAAACAAATAAGTATACAGTCCATACATTAAAAAATCCCATTTCTTTTAAAAACACTGACACCTGGTCAAGTCTATCAGGGTCATCACCCAAGACATATATCCAAGGTCATCCCTCATGTTCAGCCATTCGTCAACCGCATGGTAAGTATTGCACTCCAGTCGTAAATATTTACGACCAGAGACCAGTCGTGCAGTAAATATTTATGTAGAAAAGGCAGCGTGCTTTTTCTACTTTAAGATATGGAGTTCCACACAAAGTAGAGCCAGAAACAGTAGGTTATGTTGCATTCAAGCTTGTTCTACCAGATAACGATGATTATTCGTTTGAAATCCGTTGTGTGCAATCTTTTTGTTCTATGTGGAAATACATCAGAGTTACTACATCTGTTTATCTTCACTTCTGTGTGTTTCTCCACATTCACCTCCTCTGTATTCGCTCGCCTTCTACTCTTCTTATAACTTTTTGACCTCTGCACCATTCTTTTATTAACACTTTTATTGGCAATCTATCGATTTTTTGTTTAATAAATCATTTTTTCTTAAATTGTTTAGGAGATAAAAAAATAAATATTTCACTATCCCTCCAGGTGATACATATAGGGGCTGGCACTAGAAAGGTTAATATTTTTGATCTTCCCTATCAATTTTTTAATATCTATGACAGCTTTCTTCCAGTTGACATTATCAAACTTTTTCTCTCGGTCAACAAAGCAAACATATGCTTCTCTATTAATTTCACATTTTCTTTCTTGCATTATCTTTGTGCAGGAAAGTGCATCTCCCTTCCTTCTCCGAAACCAAATTGGTCATCTCCTATATTTTCTTCCGCTCAATTATTTTCATGATCAGTCTTGTCGGACCCTTAGTCTTATGGAAAATGCAGTTTTTCTATAGTCCTTGCATTCTTTGATATTTTTCTTATCTTATTTGGAATTGAAATAGTTTATATTAGATCATCAGGCCAGACTCCATCATCATATATGCATGTATTCTGTTCACGAGTCTGGTTAATCTTATTACTGCATCATTCCCAGAGTTCTTAAGTGCTTCTAGTGGTGTATTGGCACATTATACTGTTTTCTTCTTTTTACAATTATTATT
>WURS02003274.1:0-12720 GCA_011762765.2 Rhinocypha anisoptera
AGGCGGGGGGGGGGGGGGGGGGGGGGGGGTCGAGGTTGCGGGGGCCGCGTGGGGGGGGGGGGGGAGGGGAGGGGGGGGGGGGGGGGGGAGTGTGGACGAGACCAAAACTTCCTCGCTTGGAGGGGGCTGTCGAGGGAATTGTGTGTTGTTATCCCCCGCGGGGAGTCTTGAGGGCTCTTCGCCCCAAGAGTGCAGGGAATCCTTCATTGTGTGGGCGTTAAGTCGAGTGTGTGGGCTGTGTGGATTGAAACCGAGGGGTTAGGAGACTCCACAGCTCCTTCCCTCGGAGGGGGATTTTTAATGGCAGTCTGCTCCCCGAATAGTATATAACCTTCCTCTATACATACTTATATCTCTGTTTAAATATATATATATATATGTATAATCACAGATGAAAAGGTCAGGAGGGCAATGTATTTGGTGACATGACTGCGCAAAAACAATGAAAAACAAAGACACGGATACGCATTTTTTTTAAAGACGGAAGCTTTCGGCAGTACCTTGTAGCCTTCTTCGAATGTATAAATATATGTATGCTTTTTTGTAATTATTAATCTTTTTTGCGCTCGTAATTTTAGGGGTTCCTCTCTATTTCCTTATTTCTTATATTTGATTACGTGTTTTCGTCGGTTGGAGAGTCCCATGTGTACTCTATCTACGTATCTGTATATATATATATATGTATACTTATAAATATATGTATATATATGTACACGTACAAACAAATAGTCAAGGAACACAAAAGATGCCAGTGTCAAAATTGATATCATAATTCCTGAGCAGAGGCCATCATAACACGGTGCGTGAATAGGGTGAAAAATAACAAATGCCTTTGGACGCTCTCGGTAAAACAAACAAATCTGTGACATAAAGTCCCTTGTAGGCTCAGCTCCATGCTGTCAGAAACGTAACCGAGCGAAAAACGAAGGAACGACTTGAAATATTCTTTTAAATTGCCAATTTCATTCTTAGAAAATAATTTCTTAAGAGGCGGAGCGTTTCGTTTTGAGCGTTTCGTCTCGAGCTAAAGGGATGGAATTTTGGAGTATATATTAGATCACATCGATTAGCTAATTAGACCCGTGTAGACCAGGAATGTGTCCATAAATTATCCTAGTGCAGAGGTGGGAAAAGTTGTCCGCTTAGGGTCAATAGTATTCTCCTACTGACGTAATGGACACGCTGTCTCCCACTTCCCCCGAGGCCGTTGTCATGAAATGATTTGCCTTCAAAAAATACATAATATCTGGTATTTCACAAATTTACTCTAAATAATATAACCTAATGATCGTAGGATGCAAGCTGTTTCGATGCTCAAAACGTTCGTACGCACCCCTGGCTGAGACTAATGAAACGCGTTAAGGCAGGATTCCACTACACGATTGCAATCTATCCGAATAATCACATAAAGGAATTGGTGGACAGTATGTAATAGAGATTGTACCCAACAAAAGTCTCTCTTTCCTTTCGATTGGGAGCGTACGATTGGACGCAGGAGTTAATCAGATTTCATAATTTATTTTCTGGCATTGATTATCTTTTTACCGGTTCATAGTTCCACAACCGTAAGTTTTTGACGTAGTTAAATAAATTGATGGTTTTTTTTTTTAAACTATCAATCTATCATGGATTTCCACAAGGTGACGGCCTCCACAGTGAACTTAGTTAAATAAAATATCAGTTGCAATCGGTTAGAATGAAATTCTCTATTGCAATACTGCAGTCGTCGTGAGGCGGAGCGATTGGAAGAATTCTAAGCGATTGCAATCGTATAGTTGAAGAAGGCCTTTAAAGAAAATCGAATGAAATTCGTTTTCTCAGACATGCTTTATGAAATTCGCTCAGCATATTGCAATGAGAGAAAAAACTTGGTAATTCTACACAAATATTTATTCCTTAACACGAACTAGACTTCGACAATACATCTCATCATCAGGTAGTTTTTTCCGGTGTTGTTTCAAGACTGGTCAGCACTAATGGGCTCTTCAGACAGGGACGAAGGATAAACAAGGATGTAAATGGAAGGGTAGAAGGAAGTTTATAGATGAGCCTCTAAAAATGTGTTTCAACTTGTGAAACTATGAGACACATACACCTTCAGGACGGGGGAGGGGAATAGAGGGTTGGGGGAGTAAGGGATCGGAGCCTCTTACTCCCCCTCCTCCTCCCTTCCAACCCCTTACTCCCCCAACCCTCCTCCCCCTGAAGGTGTATACATAGGAGAGAGAATTTCTGTAGTAACTACCTGATGATAACATGTATTGTCAAAAATCTAGGTCGTGTTAAGAAATAAATATTTGTGTGGAATTACCAAGTGTTATCATGGTCCTTTAAATGCTAAAAACACTGTACTTTACCACAAATTTTATTTGGTACAACTAGTTTCAAGGCCAAGGCCTCATCTTCAGGTACAAAAAATGTTTTCAAATCCAGGTTATATAGTATGCCCAAGTGGGAAGGAGAATATGCCAAGGGGTGGGGGAAAGGGGAAAGATGTTTTTATCATTTCAAGGAACGTGAATTTCCATATAGTTGAGCCTGAAAATATCGAATATATGTCATCATGGTGTCTCATTACCAAGTGTTTCTCTCATTTCAATACGGAAATCAAATAAGAAAAAAAAACAAGGCATCTATCTCCCTTGTTTCAACACCATCCGCACAAGTTTACCTGTGTGGACTCCTCCCTGTTGTACATGCGTAAGTATAATCTATATTGACGTATAATGTTCTCGTCCGCACCTCTCCGCTCCGAGATGGACTTTTTGGCAACGCATCTCCTCCCGACAGAGCAAGCTCACCCTTTAGCGCGTGGTATCCTGTGTCGTTTCGAAAAATGATGCTTCTCCGAGGGGTTTTCTCGACTCGGGAGGGTTAGAGAGAGGCGTGGGCGATCGTCGTTAAGGGGAGCACATTAGGGTTGACGCAAGGGTCGGAAAGGCGAAGGGGTCTGGGGAAGACTTAAGCAGGATAAGGGCTTGAGGTGTGGCGGGAAGTGGGAGAGAGGGAAAGAGAGAGAGAGAGAGAGAGAGGGAAAGGAAGAGGGGGTGCTGGGGTGGGGGAGGGTGAAAGGGGGTTGAGAGGGCAAATTTCCAGAAAAATCCCTCTCTCACTCTCTTGAGGCGACTCGGCTCTAAAGCAAACCATCGCTCACCACCAGGAATACCGCAGAGGCAGATGCAAGCCAGAAATACTCTCACTCTCTCGTTCAAGAGGAGGGCGACCGTTCGAGAGGATAAGGGCGGGAGAAGGGAAAGGAGGAGACGGAGAGGACGTCAGGAAGGAAGACGGAAGAAAAGCGAAGATGAAGGGAGGAAGAAACTCGTCGAAGAGAACGGGGGAGAAGGGTGTGACGCGATAAGGGGTCGGGGCACCGTTCGAAAAAAGTTTCCACGATCACACTAGGATACCGCTTAGCCATTTGGGCGGAGCGTAAAGGAAGCTACCCTTCCAGAACTGAAGATTTATAAGGGGAAATAACAAAGATACATCGCCATTAGGCTCTTCAGGACGGAGTTCACTAGTGCTCAGGCAGTTAGACCCGTGTAAGGTTAAGCGGATAGTCCAGATTTGGTCGCGAGTGGGAGAGGGTCTGTGAGAGGTTCACGGTTGGGTATCATATTACTGGAAAGGAAAAGAGGATCGAATGTCCACGCTTAAAGGCCCCTTTCCGGAGGCGTGCTGCGTAACAGAAACATTCATCACGAAACTTTCGCGTTGTCATGTTCACCGTCCGAGGTACAAATTGAATCGGGTGGATTAAGATTTAAAAAAATAATCCTCCACCCTCTGAAATCTGAGAGCACAGACGTTGCATACAAAGTTGTTTAAAGTGTATAAGTTGTTTAAGTTTTAAGTTTAAGTTAAAAGTATAAGTTTTTTAAAAATCACTTAGTTTTTGCGGTATGAAAATATAGCTTTTTCATACTTGACGCCTATTCCCGCCATTAAGAGCAGGAATTTGAACTTCTGCTTTTATGGAAATAATAATATAACATGAGGGTTTTCTGTTAACAAATATAGATACAGAGCACATTCTTCTGTAAATACAGGAAATATGAAAATTATATATTACGCTAATATGCTAGCACTTGATAGGAAAGGATGGAGGGCTGCAGTCAACCAATCTTCGGATTGAAGTACTGATGATGATGATGATAACTTTAGTACCAAATTAAATCGTTATTATTCTGCCATGTGCTGCATAGAACGAGACAATTCGTTTCTACTTTTAGAAACAGAGAAATGTGCGTTCTGGAAAATATTGGTTTTGAAGTATTTTCTTGTTTGTAGCCTATAGTTGAGAATTTATTTTTGTTCTCCGCTAGCGTATTTCATTTTGTGACTTGTATTTTTATAAGAAATGTCAATAATGCCAGTTATTGAAATCAGTTTTGCGTATAAGTTAGTCTCCACATAGCTCCTCCAATTGCTACGAATCACTGGTCATAACAAAAGCAAAGAGTAATCGACGATTTTTTTTATTTTATCTGTTCTTGCTGTTTGCATTTAGAGTAGTTGTTTTTAAATTTCCAATGGGAGGAAAATTAAACTAGCATAAAAGGTGGAATCGAAGAGAATTAGTGTTCGAGTGAATATGCAAACAAAAGGACCGGAAAGGATATTTGGGAAAGGTTATTATGTTGTATGGTGGGAGATCGAGAGAGGGTGAGCGGTGTAGGAGGGGAGAAGAGATAGGGAGTCGTAGGTTGACCGGATTAGGGCTACTAACAAAGGGAAATAGAGGAGTTGCAAGGAGCTAGAAGCTGCAATAATTCATTGTTGACCCTCTTTGACTAGTATTCACGATTATTTCAACGCTCACAGCCAACGTCCGTATTTATAGACGCCTTCTTTGCCCTGAAAACTCTAAACCGATTGCCAGCTCTTCAGTAGAATGGTATATTTCATACTCAAGGTTAATTATTTTGCAATTTACGAGCAATAAAGATTTTTCCCTCCTTCATTTTCATCTTGTTATGCAGATAAATAATGGGTATTTCATATATAATTCGACGGATTTTACAATAGGGTAAACGTAAAATGTAACCATTATTATTGACAGCAGATGGATCCGATAATTGACTTGACTCATTTTAAAGGATTTTTTTAAAGAAGCGCTGAGTTACTTTGAGGAGAATATTTTTCAAAAATAAGAAATAAGGCACACAAGCTTTTGACTAAACCAAAGTTCAGGCAATGGAGAGGGAAAAGGAGGAACGTTAGGCTTCAAAATTAACGTCCTGATTGGACTTGTGGGCAGGGTGTCTACCTTCTAACCCAAAGGTCACGGGCTCGAGTCCCTCTTCAAGCTTGGGTGTTCTTAAATTGTAATTGTCCGAAAGGTAAAATGTAATAGAGGAACTTGAGATCCTAATTTCGCCTGAGTAATAGGACAAAATTATTGTTATTGTGCCTCAGAAACCAGGTTTTTTTAGGAAAGAGCATGAGCGTAGATTGGAGACCTTTGAGATGCTGGTATGGGAAAGGATGGTGAGATGCCATGAGCCAAAAGGAAGACAAGCGAAGATGTGTCGGGCATATTGGGGGAGGGAGAACACAGTCAAGTTGAATGGAAGAAATATACAAAGGAGATGGAATGTTGAAGAATGTATTAGCGTTTTAGCGCGATAGAATGATGGGGAAGAGGGAGAAGGGTAGTAATTCCAGGTGATGTGTCGGGATTTTAATATTATGAGGAGATTTTGGTTGATTATTACAAATTTTAAGGTAAAGTTAAGTAGTTTTCGTAAATAATGTGCCTGAGAAAGCGGGATAATGTTTAGGGATTAATAGCGTTCAATACAATTCTATCTACGAATAATAATAATAATTATTATTATTCGTATTATAATTACAATTTAGAATATGTATGATGATCATGATCTCCTTGGGGTATTTCGATTTCAGAATAGGTAAATTTGCTGACAGCATGCGACCTCTTAAGTTTTTTTTTGATACTGAGAGAAAATTTTTCTCAATGGAACTCTGTTTTATGAAAGGACAATTATATAGGTATTTCAATTGCCGAATGCATTCGAAGAATATTACAGGTGCCTTTATCGATTATATTCTGATACATTTGATAATTTACAATATTAATTTTGCCAATTAATACTTGTAAATCAAACCACGTCTAATTGTAAAAATACTTATTTGTGATTACTTTTATTTTTCTTTTTCTTCGTCTGCTTAATTATTCTGTAATTATGATACATTTTTACTCAATTTTCAAGACATTTCTTAAAATTTTATTTTTAGAATATCATATTCTCTCCACAGCGGCATTCTAAAGAAAGCTGTTATGCTTCGTTGCCTGTATAACGCGATTCATAATAGAATTTCCAATGTCCATTTTTCACTATCCATTTTTTCATGCTTTTCATCACTTTTCGCAACATATAGAAGTTTATTTACCCGATGCTATCATCGGTGGAGAACAAAACAGGACCTTTATGAAAAAGGAAAAATGCATGGGTGGAGATTGGAGATAAGCGAAGAAAGGAAACGGTGCTTTCATCTTTCTCCTACATCATGACGTCCACCACCTCTTGAAGCTGGCTTTATGGTCTGTCTGGCATATCTAACGAATCCGAAAAGGTTTTATTGGTGCCGAAGTCACTGGAATAACAGTGATAAAAATCAAGATATTATGTGATGTCTCATATTTCATTTAATGTGCTTTATGCTTCCAGCCGTCTTTGTCACATCTTTCTTTTTTTTTGCTATGAATTGTGATAATGAATGTTGACTGTCTAGTGTTCCTGGCAACAGTAGAAAGATTTGTTACGTAGATTTTGCAGAAGAATAGTAATATTACACAATGAAATTGAATAGTAAAAAAGGCTGAATAATGAAACTGACATATATATAATATAGTTTCAAACCTTCTCATTGATGACGTTAACATTTTTAATTGCATATAGACACATGGAAATCGTATTACCACAGTGGAGAGAACGCTTGGCTTATGTACGGGGCATCCGGGTTTAAGTCCCAGTTACGACCCCAAGACCTCCATCTAGAACCCAAACTAATTGGATTTCTTGGTACCAGATCGTCCTGGGAAACCACAGGTGCCGGCCGGGCTGGCCTGGGGGTAGTTCTCTCTCGCCGGCGAACCCAAGGTTCGCGGATTCGAGTCCCGCTCCGGGTTGTTGTGTTTGTCCAATAAGGTTTTTTCTATGATTTGAAAAGGTGCGAAATGATCACAGCCGTCGAAGCACCCTATAAATAAAAATTCTACTATTTCTACAAACCGCAGATTACATAAAGAAAGGAACTGTCCCCTTCACCTTGTTTGTTGAATTATCACACGCGTCGTTGGGCTCGGTACTAGGTGAACTCTATCCTCATTCAGCGAACCAACCTCAGGGTTGATTAATTAGGTGGTTTTATCGGTATTCTTAAAGGAAATAAAACATATATTTAGCATTTAATTGCATATTTGTACTCGCGATGCATACTCAGCAATCGTGGACACGTCGGACAGTCCTAGTGCAACTTTGCTGCCAAGAAAGGGCGCGATCCAGGTGTGCACGCAATATATTGGAGACGGCTCCAGGTTGCGCAAAAAAAAGGGAGGGATTGCACGGACTCTGGTTATTAGCGGGGTCAACAGTATAACGCGATCGTAGGAGGAAGGCGGGGGGGAGAGATAAGGAGCAGCGAGAGGAAGGGAGGCGAAGGAGGGGAGGGAGGAATTGGAGCGGGAGTCTGTATAAGACGATGACGTGTGGGTGGATGTATGGAAAGGAGTTGAGGGGAACAAGGGTGAAGGATGGGGAGGGGTGTGGTGGAGGGTGGGGGGCTTTTACAAAGGCGCCAATGTGTGCTGAGCGAAGTCTGTCTCTCTCTCTCTCTCTCCCCCCCACCCCTCTTCCTCCCTCTTCCACCCTCTTCCCCCCTCACCATTGGCGTAGGCGTCTTCTCACGCATCCGCGGGAATTCCCCAGAAACCATAGCAGAAATAGAGCGAACCGTATAAAACTCATTCAGGATTTACGCCAAGCGTCCCCTCCCTCCCCAAATACGAGTCTTTTTATTTTCGACTTTTTCTCGTGGAGAATGGGGAGGAAAAGTTGGAGGAGGAAGATGAGGAGGTGGAGGAAAGGGAAATGAATTTGAGGGGTGTGGGCGAGGATGCCGGAGATGTCTACCCTCAAAGGTCTCAGGGGAACACCGCGGGAGAAATAATTCGGACAGTGAGGGAAAATTCGACTTGGCGAAATCTCTCGTGAAATTATAGCGATCGCTTTTGATCGAGTTTCCACCCATTATCGCACCAATTAACCGCGTGTTCACGAGGTGTTCGCGGATGGATCTGCTTGAAACGATGCTGCGACAACGATCCCGCTGGTGTAATACGCGAACCAACGCGGTCAGATTCTCCAGCGCCTTGGTTAAAACTTATTTCCACATCTACATTAATTTATAGAATTTTTCCAGGACTCTACCAACGTATAATAATAAGTTAGACTTGTTTAATTCTTTTCCAATTGTTTTAGATAACCTAAAATCATCTCCAAAATCTTAGAAAAAAATCAAGTCGTTGGTTTCTAGTCTGATTTAGCTATTAGGCTCTTCAGGAATAACTCAAGGTGTTTCAAGTCTGGTGAGCACTAATAGGCTCTTCAGACCGGGAGGAAGGGTATACTAGGATGGGAATGGAAGGGTAGAAGGAAGTTTAGGCCTATAAGAACCTCTAAAAATATGTTTCAACTAGTAAAATGATAAATGCATTCAGTCATTATGTTATTTACGCTTGTAACTTGTAACAAAAAACACTCGGAGCTTAAGAAAAGAGCCAAGCAATGACTATACATTTCACACTATGGTATTAACGTCGAAGAAATACCAAATATCGCTATTCATCCCCAACGAAGGTTATTTTCAGTGAAGAGGCGCAAGTTAGTTCTGTTTGCATGGTCTAGTGCATCCTATTAAAAACTATGTAATAAATTAAAATATTTTTAATGGTAAACATTTATTTCATAAGCACCCAATTTAATACCCAATAAATCGTGAAATAGATAATAGTATGAGTGATTTAACCAATTACTACCCGGTTTCAATTACAGTATTCCGTCTGATAGTGATTTGATAAAGGATATATATTTGGCTTACCTGAATTAAACAGAATTTAGACAAAAACATCTGAAATCGCTTTAACATTTCAAGATTACAGTTACAATGTAAATATTGAATAGAACTAATTTATCGAAGGTAGCTCGCGATATAAAGAGTAATTCTTAGCCTGATGGAAATATCTTATTATGCCTTGTCTACACTTGAATTTGCTCGACCTTCTTGGTCATTTACATCTATGACATAGGTCATCAAATCAATGGTTGAGTTGGTACAGATAGGATTAGTATGGTGGTAAACGTAATCGCCTGGTAACCCAAAGATAGAAGGTTCGACTTCCGCCTACGGACGTGGGTGTTCGCCCAAATTTTTTAAATTCAATTTGAGGTGCTAAGTGGCGGTATTCGTGGACACACCACACGTACAAAAATACTAATACTTCTGTCGGCTTTCTTAATACTTTAACTTCGACATTATTTCACAACATTTCAGTTTGACGACCAACATCTATATCCCGTGTACATCCCATCCTTTGTGTCTTTCACTGTGGCATTAGCGTTCACCCTTTCCGTCTGAGTAGTCTTTATCAGGCCCGAATTTCTCATATATTTGATTCCATCCGACCTTTAAAAAAATAGGATAAATTGCATTTTTCGACCTTATCCCCTCACTTTTTCCATCCGTTTGTGTTTGCTGCCGTTGAGCTACCTCGAGGAGAAGCACATCGTGCATAAATTTCTCAATCTCGTGCCAGCAATCATCTTCAAGTTCGTCCAAGACTGATTTCGCGTCTAGTCTAATGGGCCGTACGAACTGAGTGACGTACCACCAGTCAAGTAGAGAGAGATATTGCCACTTGAATTATGAGATTGAAAAGGATAATTGGGAACTTGGCACCGATGTGAAAAAACACAACTGCCTTTCGATCGCTTCACTGGAAAGATGTAATCTGCAGTGCTTGGTTCCTGTACGAATACGTAGAGAGTAATTTACCTTTTCGTTTCTCCGTTTGTTTTCTTTCCGGAATGTGCGTCTCTCCCTTGAGAGAATGAACGGTTGACTGAGGATGGTGTCCGTTTGGACCACTGGCCGTGAACTTGTACGGTCGGAACACGCTCAGACGGGCTCACACTCCCGCCGTGCATGAGACGGAGAGTTTGACCTGCAGAACGCAACGGTCGTTGTCTCGTGGACTCGGAGAGGAAAGCTCACTGCCACCAGAAGATCTCGCGCGCGATAAGCAAGCCATCCGGGGAAAGAAATCCAGGTGTTAAGATCTCTTGCGTACCCGTTTTCGCCGACTCGCGCCGGTGAACGTTTCGCGTGTTTGGAACATCTTTTCCGGAGGGACGTGTTAACGACAGGCATAGAGGGACGAAAGGGGCGCGGACGAATAGCACAGAGAGAAGTAGTGCGCGAAGTTTGTGTATGTGCCGTTACCTGAAGTTTCATACGCCCCCTTACACATCTCCCTTGCTTTGTGTTGCAAGGGTTTGCGTAGTGGGGGTGGCAGGCAGGGGAGCAGAGAGTTCTGTTGGTGGCTCGAGGATCCCAGGTAAAAATCGCATGAAGGCTATTGGAGGAAACCAGTCATAATTTTCAAGCGAACTACGAAATGTTCAGCCGTTAATTAGTAGGAGACGGTAGGCGGGCAAAGAAAATTAAAGAGCCCCTTGAATGTTGGAATGTGATGCTTCATGGCACAAACTCCCTGCATCTGTCCCTGTCGCAAGTAACCCTTGTAACGTCAGAATTATTTGTACCATTCTCCTCCTCGGGAGTAAACCAAATAACCGCCCCACACTTCCAAATTTACTTCTTTATTCTCTCGTTTCTCACTTCACACTCTCCCCACTTCGCACACAACATTCCCCGCTATTCCTCCACACAACAATCCCCGCTCTTCCCCTTAGACAAACACCAAACAAAAACTTTCCAACAATCGAACATCCAAAATTCTACTCCACATCAACAAAAATGAAACAAATGTCCTGTACATAACATCACAACAATAGGTCAGAAATAGGCTAGACGTTACACCCTCCACAACTCACACCTTCCATAAGTTGGAAAGCTTGCGGGGTAACACGTTGAAGTAGAAGAAGTAAGCACCTAATCCTCCGTTAAATACAAAAGATGAATGTGATTTGCATATAGTGTAGACAATCCAAGTATTTATTTTTCAAAAAGGACTGTATTGTGTGAAATTGTTTCATTTCGAAGGGCTGATTCTTACTCCGTAATGTCGGTGTTTAAATGTGTTCCGAAGAGTGAAAATGTGCACATTGAAATGCAGATGTAACGAGAGATGTGGGATGAATAAAATTGTTTTAAATTACCACAAAATTATCTTTAACATCCGAATTTTAAATTTGCAGTAGACAAAAGAAAATTAAATGAAAACGAAAATTTTATTATGTGCATTTAAAGGTCATTATTACTATTCCTCACTTTCTAACAGTGGAGTATCTTAAGGTTGGAATCGAATTACAGGTCAAAATACCGTTTTTTTACTAATGCACCCATCTTCGGAAAACAATTTTCTCAAATTGCAAATAAGTGTATCCACACTTGAGTGTAACTGCATTGGTTTTGCTGTTGCCATGCATCCGTATTTTTATAGATGAAATATTATTTTCGAAATGGCCTCAGACGCCTCGTTTTTCATGAAAAATAAATCGTTGGGTAAAGTCATGGTATGTACATTTGTGATGGTCGCTCCCTTTAAACACAACCATCTCCCACAAGCTGACATTCTAAGATAGTGTGGCAGTCCTGGCTATGGTTCCAGCAGTTTCAATAGTTCCCTTTGTGATATTTTATAAGTTTCACACAATTCATAATGAACATCAAATTCATGTTTCTTTTTAAACCACGTAAGTTCATGGCCCTTTTATTTTCATTAGTCCCTCTCTCTCAAATCCTAATTTTATTTTATCACCGATTCCACACAGGATGGTACCTTGAATACAGGTCTTTATCATCCATAAAGAAATACGCTTAGGGAGAAAGAGAGAGAGAGAGATAGATAGATAGTGAGACTATTTCAATCCTTTGGAGCAATCACTGATGAGTAGCGTCATTTCACAATTGCGCTTATTCCTGGGTGAATTCTTTGACTCGGTATTGAATCTAAAGGTTACATTTGTGACTTTTAGAACTCTAATCGACCAAGACGGGCGTTTTTTTTAAGCGTTTAGAGTGGCCGGCAAATGATAAGGGACCATAAATCTATTCCCAGATAACTATGCTTATATTTGACAGGTAATAAAGAAAGCTCAGCTGCTCAGTCGATAACTTCTATCAACTGATTGCAAGGATAAAAGATACTTCAGGAAGGTGCTACTGAACCGTTATAATCTATGATGGGTCAATGTGAAAATAGAGTGGGGATATATAAATCGCTATAGCAATGGCGGAAGGGCATTTGGCCAGTGAAATGTTAACGGCACCATGAATATGATGTCATGTCATGCGGATATAATTGTCTTTTTTATCACGTTTTTTAAATAAAATGTATGTATAACTAGACGAAGAATTGAATTAGCAAAAGAGGTCTTTGCAAAAAGGAAAGAGTTAATGAGAGGGACCCTAAATAAAGATTTGAAGAAAAGATTAGTAAAAACTCTAATA
>WURS02003285.1:0-28977 GCA_011762765.2 Rhinocypha anisoptera
ACTTGCTGTTTCATTATATACAGTGACTGTTACAGACATTGTTGTTAAATCTCATGAGTTTGAGGGTTTACTGTATTAGAAATTCCAAATGCATCAATCAAGTTTTGAGTTTCAATTTAAATTGGAAAAGCGATAGATGGCGCTAGTAAAAACATTTTTGTTTTAATTTAAATAAATACTTTTATTAATAACTTTGGATATTTAATTTTAAAATTAATGTTTTTATTTACTAATATAATGTTTTATAATAAAAAATTATAGTATTTAGTATAAAATAAAAGACAAAAAGTCAATATAAAAATGTGACGTTAGACCATGGGGCTTTCAGAGAGAACGTTACGCCTCGTTGTGTTGTGAGTGAGCGTGAGTGTGTGTGCTCATGCACTTTCCTCTTCCTCTTCTCCTGCTTCACACGGTGTGTTTTGTTATTTTTTTCACTTGGATTTTATTGTTTTTCTCATAATTTTCTCTTCTTCCTAATTCTAGCAGCCTCAATATGAAGATTGAACTTTGTTCTTTCAGTGGCTACAAGATCTACCCAGGCCATGGCAAGCGCCTGGTCAAGACTGACGGTAAGGTGTTCCAATTCATGAACTCCAAGTGCGAGTCTTCCCATTTGATGCGGCGGAATCCACGAAAGACCACCTGGACTGTGCTGTACCGTAGGAAGCACAAGAAGGGTATCGAGGTGGAAGCGGCAAAGAAGCGTACTCGACGCACCACCAAGTTTCAGCGTGCCATTGTGGGCGCCTCACTCAACGACATCATGGCCAAGCGTAACATGAAGCCCGAGGTGCGCAAGGCTCAGCGCGAGCAGGCGATCCGTGCCGCCAAGGAGAAGCAACGCGCCACCAAGACCCAGAAGAAGGTGGCAGTGGCACAGAAGGCAGCCTCCCAAAAAACCAAGGCACCCAAAGCCGCAAAACCAGTCATGACCAAGGCTCCTCGGGTCGGTGGCAAGCGTTAAACCTTTTTTTGTATTGAACATCAGTAAATATATTTCAAATAAAATATTTATTTGGATATAAATAATAATCATACAAAATAGGTGTGTTCTAAGAGAAAGTCAATAACTCGATGGAATACTGTCCCACCACTGGCAGTTCCTTAGAGACGGCAGAGAGGACTGAGTTGTCACGCTTAAGCAAAGAGTCAAGAATAGTCTTGATGGGCTCAAGTCCTTCATAAAACTCGATACTGTCGCAAAGTCGTGTTTTGATCCTTTCCAAGGCTTTAATCGCTTCTTGACTCGGTTTGACAATGAACTTGGAGAAGTTGGCATCGAGCAACGCAGAGAGCCACATAATGACCGAACATTCACTGCAGGGCAACATGTCTAGCAACAGATTCATGGTAAGAAGGTAGTACTCGAACGAAATTGAACTTGATTTGAGGCACGAAACTAGAAATACCTCGTTGAATGGACGTTTGATAAGCCAACTGAAGAGATTGGTCAGTTTGACTAAACACAAATCTCTCTTCTCTTCGTCTTGTGCACTTTGATAGTACTGGTAGTGGCGCGTGATGTAGTCCAACAAGGTGACCAGGACCTCTTCGGTCAACTCAATAGTTAACTGACTCGTCTTCCCTTCAATCTTGGTCAACTTGGCAAGATCGGGCACTTTGTCCAACTCTGTAACGCGCAGACTTAGTCTTTCCAACATGATACGCATATTTTGAGATTTAGTCTCACTGCCAGCCGATTGGGTGAGACTTTTGGTGAGCAGTTTGGAGAGAAGCATTCGTTGCTTGACCACTGGCACCACCACAATGTGGTTCTTACAGGTTACAATGGCGGTATTGTTGATCACACTAAAGTCGTTTGGATAGACTGGCTCGTGGAGAATGACATGACCGAGGCGAGCACCAAACTGTGGGTCATACAATTCGAGAACATAAACTTCCGACTGGTGTTCACCTTCCGGTCGGGTGCCTAAGATGCAGATTGCTTCACTACAGCAAGCTATCGCGCTAAGTTTTTGAATAGACGTGTCTTCCAGTGTGCAGTGTAGCTCTTGCGTTGTTTCGCTTTGCCTTGGATCCAAGTTGTAAACCTCAATGGTACCACCAGATTTTCGAGCACCAAGAAAATTGTTATCGGTAGAAGACATGGTCCAACATTCGATAGGCTGCGACAGTGTTAACTTCTTCGAAGTAAATCTTTTTTTGCCTGAAAACCAAAATTTGTAAATCTACTTATATTTAAATATTTTTTAAAAACAAACCTCTTGGGAAAACAACTTTATAAAACGAAACTTGAGAATCTTTATCTTTGGTCACATAGTACACAATCAGATTCCTGGAAACAACGCAGCCCTCCAATCCGACAATAATCTCGTTCTCATCGATGACCCGAGTATCACTTTCGGCAAAGTCTTCAGATTTGCAATGATTCAACACCGCGGCACTACCATCAGCAAAAACAACCACTGGCTTCGAGAGGGGCACAAGATTTAAAATAGGCTTCTTGAAGGATTTCTTGAAAATTTGTTTGAGTTCACTGGACTGCTCGTCCAAGGTCCACTCGATCAGTGTGTTGCAGCTATGCACTGCCCCATAGCAGTTACGTTGTTCGCCGTAAACCACCAAAGATGTGCAGAGTTTGTTGAGCTCATCGAAAGACCAGCTCTGAATCGCCTTGACTGGCTGCTGATCGATCCGGTATGCAGTTACCAAATTGGCCGATTCGCTCACCAGAATTTCATGACTATCACGCATCTTGCTGTAGCGTTTGGTGTGTGATGGAAAGATATTGTGACAGTGGGTGGGTACCTTCTGGATATCCCCGAAGCACTCCATAGTGGCGATTTGCTTGGAACAACACAACAAGTAGAGAATTGAGATCAATCGGCGAGAAACAAGCATGTGCTTCGCTCAGCTGCACATGTGCGGGCAAAGGCACTGGCAGGATAAGGAGTGTAATAGCTTGTAAAAAGGTATAGCTTACCTGACGTGTGTGTAGTAGGTCACAACAG
Organism: Rhinocypha anisoptera; assembly: GCA_011762765.2. Lineage (NCBI taxonomy): Eukaryota > Metazoa > Arthropoda > Insecta > Odonata > Chlorocyphidae > Rhinocypha > Rhinocypha anisoptera. Next base: position 2,976 of record WURS02003285.1, read on the forward strand.
ATAGGCCACACCTTCTTTGAATTGATTACCATGAGTATCACAAGAGAAAGTTCTCGATTGCATCTGTCATCTGTGAAAAGCAGTGGCGCGTCTCCTCGTGTGTCACACTTCTCGTCTGCCAATCCTCACTTGTCTATTCTCAAACCTTTTTTGTCCACTGTATTCCATCCGCCAATCAAACCCAGTCATGTCTCTCAATCAAGAAGTCAACCAGGTATGTATACCAGAAATGACTGAGTTTGTACTGGATGAGTTTCATAAAACTATACACCTGAATTATCATTTCAATACAAAAATTAATATTTTAGTCAGTATAAACAATACAAATGATTAGTTAGTAAACTAAAACTGTGATACTAAACTATACAGTGTTGTTTCAAGTTTTACTCTTCGAATTTACATTGAAAAGTGAAGCAAAGAGAGAAGTAAACAGTGTTCGCTTTATGCATTGGGATAGTTACACTGCTTACAATGGCTTGGTGTGAAAAGTGAAGCAAGTAAAACTTGAGGCAATACTGTATACTTTTAAACAATTTTATTTTGTATTGTAAAGTGTTTAAAATTAATTCTGAACACACATTACTAAATGACATTCTATTCAAATTTATTTTTCTTTTTATTGAGTTAACCTTAACTTCCATCAATTTGAAAATAGTGAGATATAAACTTGTCCCAGTACAAATCCGACATTTCATGTTGGAGATCTCTAAACAATCCTTTATAATTTGATATTTTTGGCCAGCTCACTGAGCAAATCGATGAATTGACTACGCTGAAGTCATCTGCCAAATTGCCCTCGGTTCAAGCATTTCTCCAGAAAGAGATCAACCGTCTCTCAGTGGCGAAAAGCAACCTCGAGAAGGAAATTATCAAAGTGAAGGAAAATGCAGAGAAAAAGACACCGACTGCCACGGGAACTGATGCTGGCTCTATCTTAGTTACCAACTACATGTGGGACCAGACCAACGATTATGTCAAGATTTACATCGAGGTGGACAAGAGCGAAACAATTCCTCCTTCTGAGATCAAACTCGAATTTGCATCCAAGACAAAATTTAGTTGCATTTTCGGCAAGTATCGCTTCACCCTCGGAAGACTCTACAAAGCGGTGGATCAAGAAAAGTGCAAGGCTGTAATCACCAAGTCAAACCGCTTGGTGATTACACTCTACAAGGAAAACAAAGAAAACTGGTTGTCGCTGAACCAGGAACAGAATCGACTTGCCGATGACATGAAAAATGAGATGAATGACGATCCCGGAAAAGGTCTGATGAAAATGATGCAACGCCTCTATGACGAGGGCGACGATGAAATGAAACGAACCATTGCCAAAAGTTGGTACGAAGCGCGCAACAAACAGGGAGGTAGTGAGTTAGATATGCCTGAAATGCCTATGTAAGTGGCTTTTATTGTTCTAAATTCAATATTCAAAATATCACAAATAAAGTTTCGATTTGAGACGAACAGAATCTGATAACCTCTGAAGGAGCGTTCGCTCTAGGTTGAGTTGCTCGATTGTTTTCTTGAACTTGTGGTCATTCTTGCGCAGATACATCACCGCATCCTCTTTCATCTGCTCAAGCTTCTCTGGTCGGTTCTCGTCAATGCCCGCAGGGTCACGCATCACCGGGTTGATTCGATAGTAGGTGTTGGGTGGCAACAAGTCCTGCATCAATCGGTGCACCATCTCGGTGTCAGTGGCGGAATCAATGAGCCGCAGAATCTTATGCTTCAAGCTCGATAGTGTTGCAGGTGTTTTGTCGGTCTCGAGGCCACTGGTGGCTGGCTGGTAACGACCACTGCCCAGCGAGAGGACACACTGGATCGGTTCATTAGGCCATAGCAGTTTAGCTTCGTGCACTGCTACCGCGGTGGGATTGTTCAGCAGAATGCCACCATCTTGGTGGACATGAGATCCAAGAGTGAGCTCTTCAAAGTAACCAGGCGCCGCGGTTGAGGCACGAACAGCTTCCCAAATCTTGTGGGATGAACTGCCCTCAAAATGGCTCAGTGGCTTCGAGGAGGGGTGTAGTTCATAATTGCGAAAAAGGTAGGGTTGCAGTGCGGGCAGGTTGACAATGGCAGATACGGCCAATATGTGTGGACAGTGTTTGTCGCGTCGAGTGTTAACCATCACTGTTTCGCCATAAATCTCTTTGAGTATCTTTTCGAAAACAGCCGTGTCGTAGTAGGCATGTGACCAGAGAAGACGTCCGGTGCCACGAAGAATATCGGTCTTGAATAGATACGAGCTCACTTGACGATAGTGCTCTTCACACTCGTCGATTGATATCCGAAGAGCACCCAAAAGCATTGCAATAATAGAACCAGTGCTCACACCGCAGATTACGTCAAAAATCTGATGAATTGGCTTTCCGCAGAGTCGTTCAATTTGTCGCAAAATCTCGATAACAATAATACCTCGGGTTCCTAACCAAAATATAAAAGATCAAGTTAAATCAAGAATTTATAAAATCCAAAACTCACCTCCGCCATCGATGCTCAAAATTTTAATACCTTTGCCCTTCGGTGGATCGGCATAACCAAGTAAAGATAAAACTTGTCGTGAATTCTCATACACACTGCTGTAGTGGTTCTGGTTAATATTGCTTAACTGACTAGAATTCACCACCCAAGGCAGGCTTAAAGTAGAAGACGACAGTTTTCGCTGGGATGCTTCACGTATCCGCAACAATTTGGGTACAATCTTCTCTCTGATAATGTAGTTGGAAGCTTCCGGGTGGGTTTGCAAGTGCTTGTGCAGTTCCTTGAGAAGGGCGTTTAGGGAGACTAGAGCGGGCAAAGAAGGCTTCACCGAGGTATATCGCATTGAGCGAGCAAGTTGCGAGGTCCGCTCGAGAATGGCCCCGTGCGATGGACCTTCGAGCTTTGGCAGTTTGGCTGGTCTTGGCTCAGCTGATTTGACGTCACTTTTGGGTACCACTGTCTCGGCCACAGGACTCGCCTCCACCTGCTGTACTTGTGGCGCAGTAAACTTAATCGTTCGTTGCGAGACCGACTCAGCTTCGGACGCGGAATCAACCAATTTCTTGGCATCTTCACTTTTGATCTTGATCTCAACTGAATAGATCTTGTTTGGAAAATTTTTCAAAAAAGATCGAAGATATTTGGCAGAGCTCTCCGTTATAAACGGAAACATAGGGGGTTTCATCTTCTTATTTGATTCAAAACAACAAAGGGCATTTATAAATTAATGGAGATTCAATTAGTCAAAACAATAACGTGCTCCAACAATCAGAACTTCTTTATATGCGATTTACTTTACAAAAACAGAATACGATCTTTAATATAAAGAAAGAGAAAACAATGACGCAAGAGATCACAATGCAAATCGACTAGAACTTACTGGCAACAGCGCTTGGGTGGTAGGTATTTATACTAGAGAGATCAGATTTGATGTAGTTGTGAAGCATCACCCGGGAAGAGGGGGAATGCGTGAATCAGATGATGGCATTATGAGCATTGGTGAGCAAGAATACGCGGAGAGGAGAGTGCTCGAGTATCAACGAGCAACGGTTCGAGTGGGCTGAGCCATAACAAACTGTGCTTGTGTGTGTGAGTGCAGCCGTAGTCACCTGATCAATCCTACCGTAGTCACCCGCTTTGCACCCCACTCTCTCATCTTTCCCTTTCTCTCTCTCCCCTAATCGGAAATTCGTATTTTCTATTATTACTTGCAATTATTCTTTCAAGAATTCTTTTAAAACTATTTACCGTGCGACTAGATTTTTCCTCGACTAATTAGTTGGTGAAAAATTGTCATTAATTAAATCAAAGAAAAGAAAAAAGGTTACAATAAAAATTTAGCAAATTTTAAATCACTTTATCTTATTTATGTTAGGTATCATATTGAAAAAATTGATATTTGTGAATCAATTTAAGCTGAGTATGATTATTGATGGAGTTTGGCAAGGGAAAGCAGACGTTGGCTGACGGAAAGCGTGACGTCATGTGGATGGTGCGGGAAAGCCTGGTGGAAAGGCAGGCACGCGCACACAAAATGAGTCATGTGAATCATGTGACTTGTCTCGACTAAACCACATCACATGCTTCCCGTCTTCTTCCAACACTAACACTATTTGCGGATTCTTATCAAGCCTATTCGTTTCAGGGCTAATTTTATTTTAATAACAAGAAAAAAAATAAAACAAAAATCACCGAAGCCCTTTGTCGGTTTCTTCAGGCTTCCATCTGGATGCCAAGACCGAGTTGGTGATTGCCCTGCTTGATATTCTTGCCGTCTACGTTGGCGCAAAGGCTCAATTGGATGCCACCGACCGATTTGATCAGGGCCAAGCCCACCTGACACTTGGTGTTCACCTTGGCCTACACAGAGAAAGGAGTAGACATGTGCGAACAAAGTGTGAGACTGATTGAAAATGAAGTGCAAACAAAGCAAAGACCTGTATTCGTTGGTCACCCCCGTGGTTGTAGGCCATGGCTATCTCGAAAGTAACATCTTTGTTCTGTCCATAGGGAAACTGACACGAGATACCAGCTTCCATATCGTAGGTCACTTTCTGGTACAGCAGGCCAAACAGTTCTTGTTTGTCAGTTCTGTTCAATTAGTAATTCAAAATTAATACATCAATACTCGACTTTTCAATTAGATTACAAATTAGCAAAAGTTGAAAATGTATCAGTCTGATAGCCAACCATAAAGTTGGGATTCTCAATCTTCTTGGTATGCGGGTTAACCGTAGCTTGTGTGCCGCAGAGAATACCGTTCAAGCTTAAATTGGAAACAAATCATTGTAAAACCAGAAAAAAATGATTAGAGAAATACTTGAGAACAAGAGACGGTATGACCGATGGATTACCGTCTTGGCAACCGGCATCAATTTTGGCAAATAGAAACTCGTTCTTGTACTCTGCTTGAACGCCTCCGTTGAGTTTGCCTCCCTTGGGGTCAAAACTACCAAGCAAGCCAAACTTAGTGCCAGGTGCAAATCGGTTTTCGAAGTAGATCTCCGAGTTGAGCACATTTTCACTGAGCCACTTGCTCACGATGGTTAAATCCTTGTCCCTAAACTCGTTCTTAAACTCGGCAAAACCACTCAGCTTGCCTGTGGCAATCTCGGACTGTGTTTCCAAGCCAAAGATAGATCCACACGATGAATTCTTAGCTTTAACATCAAACTTAATGTTGCCAAAATCTTAATTTTAAAATTATTCAACAGTGCAAATTATTTAATATATATGAAATATTCACGTTAGAATACTCACTGAAATTTTTGTTGAACAAATCTTTAACTTGCTTGCCGATGTCAGCATATTTAGGGGGGCAAGCATTTGACTGAAGCAACCACGCAAGTGCCATGTTTACGCCAGGAGTTGCACGACAATAATCTCTAAAAATGTTGTTCCAATGTAGAAACTTGTCTAATATAACATGGTGAGCCTATTGTTCGAAATTCCAAATCAATTAGAGCAACACTCAACAAACGAGTCAACTTCACAATCGATACTATCGATGCTTCAACATCAAAACATGTGACAGTTGGTGAGTGAAGCCCGGCGGAGCGGTTTGTTTTGTCCCGGTGCTATTTGTTGATTCTGGACATCATTTTCGCTGTGAAATCGTGTTTTTGCAATGTCCACTGACAGCGATGAGGAGCGTCGTTTGCTGGCCAAGTTGGCCGAAAGTGCCACTACTCCGATGGAGAAGAAGAATGTGCTTGATGCCCGTGACAAACTACTCCGGCTTCGACAACAGCGGCAAACGGATCTGGCCACGGCCGTGGCAGTCGTTGGTACTTGTCCAGATATGGTAATTGAATTCTTTAAAAAATAAGTGAATTTTCCCAAAAATAATTGAATTTCCGATTCCTCAGTGTCCTGAGCACGAGCGATACTTTCGGATTGAGACCAATCAGGTGGCAGTGTTTGAGATGAGTGACGACGACGAGCGAGTACCCGACGAGAGACGAATGGTCAAGGAGTATCGACGATCCGGTGCCGACCAACAAGAACCGTTGCCCCATGAACTTCGCCCAATCGAGGTTCTCGAGCGAACCATGACCTATCTCTGCCTTCATGTGATTGACCTCTACAATACCCATTCAAACACGGGTGAATGGTTTGATTTTGTTTGGAGTCGAACTCGGTCCATTCGCAAAGACATCACTCAGCAACACATGGTCAACTTACAATCGGTAGCTTTGATCGAGAAGTGTGCTCGTTTTCACATTTTCTGTGCCTACTATCTTTGTGAAGAGGAGATGAAAGATTTCGATCCAAAGATTAACGAAGAAAATCTGTCCAACTGTTTGCAAACATTGAAAGATTTCTACTATGACTTAAGTCTTCGTTCGATCACTTGTCCGAACGAAGCTGAATTTCGAGCTTATGACATTGTGTTGAATCTGCCTAACGGCGAAACTTTGAGCGAATTGAAACACTTTAGAATGAACATTAAGAACTCACCAGAAGTGAAGTTTGCCGTCAAAATCTACCAGGCATACCACAGCAAGAACTCAGTTCGTTTCTTTCGTTTTTGTCGACAAGCTTCCTTTTTTATGTCTTGCATATTGAATCGTTATCTGAACGCATTTCGCGTTGATTTGCTCAATACAATGCGAAATGCGTTCACAATCCCAAAGTCAAGCAACCAAGTACCATACCCCGTCAGTGATCTCATAACCCACTTTGCCTTCGACGACTTTGATGATCTTTGCTCGTTCTGTGAGCGTATTGGTCTTGATTATGACAGTGAAAATATCTATTTTCGACGAAGTGTTCCTCTTGACAACACTTTTATCAAACGACGATCTAAAATATTGGTGGTGAACAAGTTGACCACCACTCCGGGCAGATGCATCATTGGCGACGCTAACCATCTCACCATACAGTCTCCTATTCTACCTGTCCACTCGAGCTTTGACAACAATAACTGCCTCATCTTTGACTCATCAAGTTTCCAAATTAGTAACGAGACAAGAAGCACTTCTGAAAAGCGCAATTTGATTAGCAGGGATGTGAAACCGGAACCTGTGACTGATTTATTTGGTTTTGCTAAGACAACTTTGAACAAGAACAGCTTTTTCCCAAAGACTACTCGTGAAGAAAGTGGCATTTCTTCATCAACGACATTTAGTTTCAAAACTCAAACGGACAAAATTAAATCATCGTTTAGTGACATTGCTCCCGTTGTCAACAAGAACACTTTGTTTAAGCCGCCATCTTTTGGTGGATCGTTTGTGAAACCACCAGAAAGCACGGATACTTTTAACTCATTCACTTTTAATCTCCAAAATCAGACTGTAACTGAAGGAGGAGGCGGGTTTTTTAAACAATCCATATTGCCCGTCGCAAGAGAAGAAAAACCACCCTCTGTACCCTCTATCGACATGTCAGTCTTGGTTAACAAGTTGAAGATTAGTTTGTTTGACCAAATGATTGAAGATGTGATCTTGGAACAGTGCAAAGAGAACTTACTTAATTTGTTTTTATACCGAGAAGTGGCTAAAAAAGAATCAATTGGCATTTGGGACTCAAGTTTAAACATGTTGATTCGCGAGATTGCCCGAGAGACTCTTGATGATTGTAAAAGAAAGTTGGTGAGCAGAGTGAGTGTGATAGCACTGGACGAGTGCATCGAGCAAGTGATCGGTGAGACGATACACGGAATTCACGCAGACATCCGCCTACAACACCTAGTTGGTAGTTTTGCTTTGTTCACCTTTGAACAATTGTTTGATTCGGCGTTGCACATGGTGGCCGAGGAGGCTTTGAGTCAAGCCATTTGTCACCGCGACCAGCTGATTCGTCAGTGGCGATGTCACATGCTGCAGCGAAAGTTTTGGCTTCGCTGGCGGCACTTTTACCTGTCGCGGCGAAAGTATAAATTTTACCGGGACACCATTCCCGCGGCTCCACTGACCACACCGGGTGACTCACCGAGCTCGTCGTCTCACCCCAACGGACATCGACTCTCACTTGGACAACACGTCACTTTGATAGATGACAATTACATCCAGTCCAGTAAGGCGTTGAAGAGAAAATTGGCCTATTCTAAATTTAAAGACACCTCGGAGATAAAACGCTACGTCAATGAGCAACTAGCCCAGAGTCGACCGGTGAACCTCTCTCCGGTGGACTTGGTCAAGCGAGAGTACTATCTCGAGTCCAAATACTTCAAGCTATGGCTGCATTGGGTTTGCCGAAGGAAGGCCAACTCGATTCGTGCTAGCTTTCCCGCGGCACCACTGAGCGATGCCAGCTCCAACTACCGTCCACCTCGTGCCTTGTCTCGCTTCACAATCATCGATCCCGAGTACCAAGAGGCAAGCTCTGCGCTTCACACTAAGCTCGCTCATCGACTCAACTATGACTTTGACTCGACCGTGCAACTGATTCGGCGGACACTTGCCCAGTGCGAGGAGCGACGTCAGACCGCGCTGGCTGCGTCCACCAAAAATAGTCTTGCTTCGTCGTCTTGTTCGCCAAGAGCATCTAACTCAATCTCGCCCAGCTCGACCAACTCTGTCACCTACCAGCCAGACGGGCACCTCGAACCTCTACCGAAGCGCTTCATGACACAACGGCTCTTTCCTTCACCCAACTTCTCTCCTCCTTAACCACATGTAACGTTTGCTTGCCATTTGTTTGTGATGATTATTTCTTTATATTTTATTTATTTTATACTTGTACAAATAAAAATAAAAGTATTGTTTCTCTTATGGTATGATTTTCTTAAAAATAGACTTCGGCCATCAGACAAGCAATAAATGTAAAATTGTTTTAACTCGAAGAATTGGAGTGAGTGAGACGAAGAGGATGTGCGAGTCAATGGATGGTATGTTATTGTGTTGTTGACACAATATGAATGGTCCCTATGACTAACCTTGGTGATGACACCAAGTCAGCCTTGACTTCAATATGGTTCGATTGGATTGGTCGCACAGCGCGGCGACATTTCTTATGTCACGTTCAGGAAGATTGCTCTCCACTTGAAATCCGCCACAAGGTGTGTGTGTTACCTCTCACTTGTTGGTGTTGCCAAACGCAACCACTACTAATGTCCTTGATCAGTGATTTAGTTGTCATCCTAACTGACCTCGGATTATTTGATTCACTGGCAATCAGCTTATATTGGTTTCTAATCCTCGGATCTGGCGGAATTGGTGCCAGGTGTTTGCTCTTGGATGCTTGTTAACTTGAAACAAAAGCATGGAAAGTGTGTGAGAAGTGAGTGATTGACATATAAAAAGCGTGACAAGCAACAAACATCGAAGTGAAGTGTAGAGCTGAACCGGGTGGGCTTGGTTGGCTCTTCTCGGTGTCTGGCAGTATCCGATGGCACGGACAGGGTCTAGAAGTGAGATGGAGTGAGTGGTAATGGTGCCGTGGTCACAGTAGCGATCTTCGCGGCAACACCGCCATCGCCAGTCTCTGCAGCACTTGGTGTGCCAGCAGTAGCAAAAACTATCCAGGTAAAGCAGTTCTTCCAGTCTTCGCTCACTCACTGGCTCGATCCAATTGCGTCTGTCAACCTGTCTATTTGTCTCGTGTTTTTTCTCTTTGCCGTTCGCCCGAATGGATTTTCTCTTTCCTGCCGTCCGTGCTGCTGTCCGTCCTGTCCGCGATCTCTTGCTTGCCTTCCACTTCCCCTCGCCCGCCCGTTGGCTTGTTGGTTGCAGAGCATCTTATCTTAATTCACATTTTCTCACTTAATCTTGTACTTTTACTTTCCGCCATGCAAGTAGTGGAAGCTTGCGCCAAGAGTGAGAGAGGGAGAGAGAGAGTCAAGCGCGCTGTTCGAAAGGGAAACTCTACCCGACGAGGTGTGCGCGCCGGGCATGTGCGTGGTGTGTTTTGGTTCACTTCGGGCGGACAGAGCGCACGGACAATCACTCGGGGCGCGCACTCCGAATGGCACTGCCGCCAACTGGGCACGGATTTTTTTGTCCAACTTGATTATTTGTTGTCCATTTTAATTTCACACCACCCTAATCGCCCCATGATCAGTATTTTTATTTGCCATTCATCCATTTGGCCGTATCCTCATCTTTGAATTGGTTGTCATCTCTCATTTTGCATTTCATCTAATTTCTTTATGTTTTGTTAGATAATTTGCATAATAATATTGGTTGTATATTGGCGTGATCGAGCAGCGATACCGCGAAATTAAATGAAGCAGCCAGTCTGGCAAGTAGCAAAACTTGAGACAAGTCACGGTTCGTCGTCATTGCCAGCAACAAGTGGCGCCATCACTGATGAAAGTTCCGTGAAGAACAGGGAGACCAATCATGATGCTACTGTCTACTAGCGGTGCTCTACAACCCTCGTCGGCTGTGTTCACATGTCTCTCCTTGTGGATGCTGTGCTGTGGTGGTGCTGAGGCACACTTGGGCCGCATCTACAAGAGTGCTCGAGCTTTGGACCAGTCTGCCTCAGCCTCCTCTTCCTCTTCACTGGCCAATCGAAGTGAGGGCCGCAAGTTTCCCATTCTGCGAGCTCTAGTGTCACAGTTCATCTCGGAGCGCAGCTCGCGTGACATGACACCTTCACCTACTGCTGTGGTCAAGGAGGAGGACTTCTCGATGCCACAAGGCCTCGACCTACACTCCACCACTGCGTTCCAGTCGCAGCGGCTCGAGAAGCCCGCCAAATTGCGTGGCAACTCTAATATAAAGACCATTCAACACATAATCGAAGATATAAATTCTCAAAATAGCAAAATCTCCACGAAACGTCGCAAACACTTTCTAGTGAACATATTATCCCGCATGCTCAAGTCGGTTAACTTTACCGAGGTAAGTGTGAGACCACTACCACTCTCGTCTCGTTGGTCTTTGTCTCGTTGATGGCGCGAGGTGCTCCGCGTTACACTGATCATCATCGACACATTATGGCGATCGTAAAATTGTTTTGCTTACTATTGCCGGCCACCACCGCACAGCACCGTGTCTAACCCAATACACAACTCTGCGCTTGCCGAGATGCATCAAGAGACGCGTGTGCATCTTTCGAAAGCAACTAATCGGATATAGGTGGAGAGGAAAGTTTCAAACGGTTGAATTTATTTTTAAAATTACAATGAACCCATTTGACATGTAATGGGCATCGACAATCGAGTCCGCGAATCGCACCAACATGTGCTCAATCGCACTTTCACGATTCGTCACTGAGCGAAGAATTTAATTGACCTGCTCGTGACCGTATTTGCTGGTTTAAGTGAAGCGTAGTGTGCCCATTGATACAGTAGCCTAGCTTGGTGCAGAGAATCACTGGATGTGAGCTCTATCATTATCTTGGAGTGCACATTGTTGCCCAGTGGTGCAGCATCATCTCTCATGCGTTGCTTGTTTGTGTGGCTCGAGCGATGCATCCACTGCCGCACCACGGCACCGCCGATAAGCAAGGCACTGCAGCAGCTGCTATTGCTTGATTTCACCGAATCACTTCCACTAACTAGGAAGTATTTTTGAATACCTCAGAGCTGATTAGACTGACTCACTTTCTGTGCAAGCGCGAGCTTCATCGAGCATATTTTTTCCAGTTAATTAAAGGTAAATAATCTATTCGCGCTAATTGCTCTTTGCTACTTTCAACTTTTATAGAATTGCTTCTCCCAAGCTAAGAATGAGTTATTCAAATTTGATGCTTGACAAGCTTAACTACCGTTTCACCAGCGTTAGTGCCGGGCTATTATATTATCGACCAAAAGCCATAAATTTATTAGGGATAATCGAATAATAAAATTCATTATCTAGCCGTTGTTCATTAAGATTTATAGTTGATTTATTGTTTCTGTCATGTATTTTTGATCTACTCTTAACTAAATTTCTCTTACTATCGGAGCAGCTAAGCAATCAGATGCGCAATGGAATCTCGTCCCGTGCTTCGTGTTGGGCTTGCAATGCCTTGGCGGGACTCTTTCTCAGTCCCGTCTACTCGAAGGAGATGATGACGATGGCAGTAAACACGGTGTGCACCTCTTTCCGCCTTCAATCACCACGTGTCTGCTCGGGAATCGTCGAGTCTTTCAAGGTAAGCCTGACCCCTCTTGTGCTCCCTTTTCCTTTTGGCTTGGTTTATTGACATTGAAACACATTGAGGCTGAGGTACGAAGAGGCACATTATCCCGCTGCAATGTGCATGAGTCGCGGAGTGGAGTGGAGCGCGAGCGGTGTCAATTAGTCACTCGACGAGTGCCACCGTCGGCATGTCATTTCCTTCATGGCAACCTTCCTCGCCTCGGCAGTGATCTACTCGTGACCGGTAGCGCACTTAACTTGCCTCTCTTGTTCTTTTCCATACATCATATTGTCTCTTTCTCTCTCTCTCTCTCTCCTTCATTGTTTATTGGTCTTATTGGCGTTTCCTTGCATCATGAATGTCTCCAGGTCGAGAGAGACAGCTTAATCTGTTTCATTGTTTTAATTTGCCCTTTCTCTCTTTGCACGCTGTTTCCTGTCTATTACTGCTGGTTGTGGCAGAGCTTCCTTGCTTAGCACGAGCACAATGATAACCCTCGATGCGCACCTTGCAAAACTAGTCTGATTGCCCAAATGGTCAGGGGCTGAGTGTGAAGTTTTTTACCCAAAAGATATCTGCTCGTTTTTGACTCTTCAAGTCCATACGATTTAGGTCATCACAATCTTTTTGGTTTGTGGTTTGTGCTCAAACCACCACGGCGAGCCAAAAGGAGGCAATTCGGGATCTGAGTGAAAACAATGGCTAGTAAGCATAGTGGCTATTTAAAGAACAAATTACGATTTGATTCGAACTATGATGACACCTAGCTGCCGACGAATGATACCAAAGCGATGATAGTAATCAGTGGAAAGGGATTCAGTGAAAGTGCTGCTCCCGGTTGGCCATGCTTGTGGCATGTCGTCAATCACACCAAATGTGGTGGGCAACACTGGTTCGCTGGTGCTTATTATCACCTCCAGCCAAATTGTTTTGCAAGAAGCCCGTCGTCGATCCATGGTTTGTTGTCGCCCTCTGCTCTGCCTGCACTCTCGAACTTCACATACTCTTTGACTTGCATTTTTCGTTTGTCATTCGAGCAGAGTCAAACGTGTCTAACGTCGATCTGTTTACGTCTCTCTTCTTCTTCAAGCTAACTCTGGCGCCACAAGCTCGTTTCACTCTTTTCATTGCCTTAAGTGATTTCAGGCATTCGCTCTTGCTTGCGCGCACGTTCAATCACTTCCGCTTACCGCTTGCTCTACCATCACCAATGAGATGAAGTAGTGACTGGCAGGCATCATTAGTGGTCATCCTCATTATGGTCACTCTCACTTTCTCTTTTCCACTCACCACTTACTTGATTGGCTTAGCCAAGAATACCAATCGACATTCTGTCAATGTTGGCATATTCCTATCGATTTAATCTATTGTTTGCTTTTAGGACGATTTAGACTACATCCGCACTTTCACCACCTTGAAGCATGGCGAGATGTGTGGAGTTATTTTTGGAATGGACTGTGCACGCAAAGTCACCAAGAATCTGAACTGGACCATTTCAATTCCTGAGCGTAGTTCGAGTAACAATCTCCAGCGAACTGACTTGCATGAAAGTGAGGAAATAGTGAGCGACATCGACTACAAGGACTCGCAGTACAAGAGCTTGGCCAAGCTAGTGCATATTACCGACATCCATGTAGATCCGTACTACGAGCCGGGTTCTGAAGCAAGCTGTGGCGAGCCTCTGTGTTGCCGTTCCACAAATGGACCAGCCAAGAGTAAAGAGCGCGCTGCCGGCATCTGGGGCGACTACCGCAACTGTGATACTCCTGTGCAGACACTGCGTCACGTGCTGAAACATATCAACGAGATGCATGCCGATGTAAGCGGGCACGACTCGATTGCCAACTACACTCACCACCTTCCCCTCTCTCTCCCTCTCTGCCCCTAGGCCGAGTACTGGATCTGGACCGGCGATGTAGCGCCTCACGACATCTGGAACGTGACTCGCCACGAGGTGATCTCACAGATGAAACTGGTCACCAATCTGATTAAGCAGTACGCCCGTGTGCCCGTCTACCCAGTGATCGGAAACCACGAAGGAGTGCCCGTCAACAGGTTGGTCATGTTGCCTCATTTATTCTATTCTATCAGCTACACCACTGCTAAGGGGTCATCCCAGCGCCATTGATAGCATGTCATGTATACATTTTGTAAGAGTTTATTACCTAAGTTTTGCAAATATGATAGAATTGAGGCTAAGAAACAATAATTATCCATTGAAAAATTCTTTGAGATAAGATAAGTTATCAGATCAAACAGCTTTTGTTCAATATTTCTCATCAGTCATCACTCAATTAGCTAATGTCAAATAATGTGTTGATTCAATACTAATCTATTTAGATCTAATGATTTTTTGAATGTGGATTTATATCAATCAATAATTGGACAATTGAGTGACGTGAAATTGAGTAAAAACCATATTATAAAATAATATTTTTATATCAACAAGTTTAGGTGGCAACAATTTTAGAATGGTCAATCACTGTTCTTGATTCTATCATATTAAAACGAAACAAGTAAGTTAGGTGATGAATTAGTGCAAGATGTACATGACGTGTAGGCAAAGCAAAGTGGCGCGCAGGCAGTATTATAGTCCGGCATCGGACGGAGCGGTGCCGCTTTAAACAAGTTTCTCAGCCGTTTAACGGTAAATTAACAGATTAGTAGAAGAAACTCTTTCCCTAACGCGTGTCTCAGTGTGTGCGTGCTTTTTGAAGTGCACTTCAAGTTTGCAGCCTTGCATAAATAGGAACGCTAAATAGCGATAAATAAATCAAACAGAGTGTGAGTTATAAATAAAGTAGATTGATATTTCAATTTGTTTACTTATAATCGTGTGAGTGAGGCACCAAACGAGATCGACAAAGGGGGCAAGCAAGGAGACATTAATCAATTGGCGATTGGTCAGGCCCCGATTGCCACCGGTAACCGGATGATTGCTCACAACCCCACCTTCCAATCATCTCGTTCTCTTTTCTGTCGGCCCAAAAGTGATCTCAATTCTAATTGAACACTTTCGATTTTTTAGTTTTCCTCCACCGGAAATCAAAGGTCAAAACTCGATCTCGTGGTTGTACGATGCGGTGGCTGAAGAGTGGTCTTACTGGCTACCGGAAGAGGCATTACAAACATTGCGATAGTAAGTATTGCGCCTCACTAGTGCTGACTCTCACTCGTCTCGGTTCACTTGCTCAGCGGTGGTTACTACATGGTAAAGCCTCGTGCCAAGTTACGCATCATCTGCATCAACACTAACTACTGCGCTCGACTTAACCCGTGGAGTCTGTTCAATCCGGTGGACCCCGCCAATCAGCTCAAGTGGCTGAGTGAAGAGTTGCACAAGGCGGAACAAGCGGCAGACAAAGTGCACATCATCGGACACATCCCACCCGACAATCGCGAGTGCACACAGGCTTGGCTCTACAACTTTCTCCGCATCATCGACCGCTTCAACGACACGGTGCTGGCGCAGTACTACGGTCACACTCATCGTGACGAGTATCGACTCTTCTACTCGCCTAGTCAGACCGAGGTTCCCATTGGCCTTGCCTACATTGGACCCAGTGTCACTCCGTTCACCGAGAACAACCCCGCGTATCGTCTCTACTACATGGATGAGTTGGGTGTTCTCAACGATCACGAAACTTTCTACTTCAATCTAACCGAAGCTAACCATAGCAAACGCGGCCCCAACTGGGTTCACGAGTATAGAGCTATTGATAAGTTTGGCTTAGAAAATATGACTCCATCCAGCTGGCACAACCTACTCCTTAAAATGCAAAGTGACGACAAACTATTCGGTGAATTCAAAAATCTATACTATCGCTATAGTGATGTGAAGAAGGGTGAGAAATGTACCGAAAAGTGTAAAAAGTACATTCTTAGTGATCTAGCCGTGTTGCATCCGCTCAAGAATCGACCCAAGCGATTCTTTGGACGGAGAAACCTTGCGAGCAGTAAGCATAGTCATTCTTGAGTGAGAGGCATCTAACGATCGCACCAAGAAGATCGCCAAGTGCCAGCCAACACTACCTAAACCAAAAGGAGCACACATACACACCCACCCACACACACACCTACTCACCAGACTGAGCTTGATGCATACCAGATATGAGATATATTTGAGTAGAGCCAGCCAGGTGCCAAGCCAAACCACACGCAACTCATTGCCATGTAAATAAACTTCACACAGACACCCACAAATCCACTTTCTTTTTCTCACTCCACTCTGTACGTAACGCCAAACTCTGGTCTTCTCATGTAAAGTATAATAGTCTATTTATTTTGTAAATCGCTTGCCTCGTTCTCTTTCATCCATCGTAATCTCAAATATGCCATGGTGTGAATCATTGTTGTTGTTGAACCCTTTGCGCAAAATGCTCTGCCGAAAGCATTGCAATCAATCGATGGCCTATTTTGTCACCGCGATACAATCAAGCTCGATTTCTCAGTCCATCTGTGCTTGTTTGAGATGCTCCACCTTTGTGTCATTTATCTCATTATTTTTGGTTGTTTAGTGCCCGAAATAAAGTAAAGCAATCTAATCAAGAGCTATAGTGGTGTTATCGGTGTGCCACCACACCGTAAACTGGCCAAACGCATGCAAATGAGATAACGTGTAATTTATCATCATCTCACAGGAATTGACATCTCTCGGAGGGCATGGTGGTGCGTTTTTATGGTATATATAAAAAGGGACAAGGAAGGAAAGAAGAAAAATACAAATAATATATATATGCTATGTAAAAAGAAAAATACTATAAATAGGTAAATTTTATCAATAGAAAAATAACAAAATAGAAAGCGGGAAAGTGTGACGTGATCGTCACTTTGCTTGCTTCTTATTATTGAGAATGAAAACTAAGTCGGCGAGGATTTGTGTCACCTCCGGGTGAAGGTAACTCGACATGGCGAGCTCGACAAGCCGTTCCTCGAAGCGCCTCACCAACATCAACTCTTCAGCATCAGTACACTCGTGAGTGACATTGCGCAGTACACTGGCAGCTTGCTTGAGCATGTAGATGATCGTGAATGGTGGTTCAACGTATTGCTGCTGATGGTAGTGGTTGTAGTATTCGTTCATTCGCATCGTCGTGTCATATTGCTCAATGAAAGTGACTAAGTTGAGAATGGCAAAGTCTTGGTGAAGAACAATGCGAGCACTGAGTCCGTCGTTGCGTACACAGTTGGCCAGAATCACCAGTGAGAGTTCTCGCAACACTTGATCCTCGGTCTCCTTGCCAATGTAGCGCACCATCACTTTGTACAGCTCTTCAAGTCGGCTAAATGGTGGCGTGGCGAGAATCAAATCTACATTCGAATCAATAATACTCAACTTAGCCAAAGTCTCGAAAGCGAGCGTCTGAATAGGCAAATTATCCGGTGGATTCTGATCGCGAGCTAAAGCCGACTCACAGCCAGCCCAGTGCAACAAACTGTCGAGTAAGGTGATAATGATCTTATCGGGAAACCGCGACAGGTCAAGGTACTCGCTCAAATTGGACAACGTGACCAAACTGTTCATGCGAACCACAGTCAACGCATCATTTGGAAACTCGGTGAAGATTCCTCGGGCTTCCTCATCAAGCTCTTCGGTTGTCTTGCTGTCTAGTGCCTCGATAAGGATTCCAAACGTTGGCTTATCAATGTGCTTGTGATTAAAACCAAGTAATCGAGCTAAAACCAGCAAAAGGGCCGAGTGCTCTGCCATGTGGCTTGCATTCTCCGGAAGAAATGAAAAGTTGCGAATAATGGTGGAGATGCAACAGCACCGTTTAATGAGCACTTCAATACTCTCGAGCCGAGGGCAGAATGTGTCCAGTTCAGGTCGATACATCTCTGACTCAAAATCAGCCTGACGATTCCTCTTCTTCACTGGTGACTCTGGCTTCACAGGACTGGTTGATGGTTTATTAGCACCGTTAGCAGAGGTCTCGTCGTCTTTCACAGCCTTTCTCAGAAATGAAACTGACTCTATGGGCGAATCCATGCCAGTGATGATGTACTGTGAAGAAGCGCTGTTACCCTCGGCCAGGTACTGAAAGTCACATGCTTCTTCAAAATCGGTGTAATCCACTATACACTGCGTGGAAATGTGGTCTCTCTTCACCTTAACAGGCAACCCATTGCGTGACTTGTAAGTGTAATTAGTGGAATCAAGTAAAAATACCTTGTCACCTTTAGTAATGAGACTTTCAACACTTTCACTAGATTTATCATTGCAAGCCGACTTGCAAATTTTCAGCGGAAAATCATTTTCGGTGTCGGCAAATATGTCATCAAAGAGACAATTTAAATATTTTTTGTAATATTCTAACAAGTAGTTCGTGACACTGGGCGAGTGTTGAAGACGGAATAGATTATTACAAGAGAGAATGTTTAGTGTGTCCAACGCCCAGGTGGTCTCTGCCAATAGACCAGATTTGAGACTGAGCAAGATTTTGCGAGAATCAACATGACCCACTGAGGTGATTCGCTTAAAACGCTTCACCACATATTTAGTAGACTCCACCGTGTCTTCACGCAAACCTGACTCTTGCTTGAAAGCATCTGAACTGAGAGCTTGTCTTAAATGTCGATCACTTGGAAATATCTCCTTTTTAATCATAGGCGGCTGTTCCGAGAAAGGATGAGATCTGCCGTTCATCATATTGAAGTTAGAAGGTTGGTGCGAAGAAGATGCAGATGTTGGCGGTGTCTGCTGGTGATGCTGCTGTTGTTGTTGTTGTTGGTACATCATTGGCTTGTGAGCTATCGTTTGTTGAGGTACATGGTTGGCTACGGGCATAGGCACTCTCTGCTGACCATAGCCGCTTGGGTAACGATATCGGGCTGCTGGGTCGGCGGTCGCTTGGTTATAGTAGCTACTATTAGGTCTAGCCTCCATGGGTGATGGTGCTTGAGGCCGTGGTGAGGCGGCATAAGCCGAGGTGGGTGGGTAGTGTTGCTGTTGCACATTAGCCTGAGGAGGATGGTGGCCCGATGGCTGCGGTGGATGCTGCTGTTGAGGTGGATGATGGTTGTACGGCACTTGCTGCTGCCGAGACGCATCATAATAATTGTTGGGATAACCGGGATAACGCGATTCAGGTCCATTTCGATAGTTTGTATTGTTATAGTAGTTGTTTGGATAAGACTGAGCAGAGTTTTGAATCGGGTAGTGACGGCCGGCTTGTGACTGAGGTGGCATATTCGGATACGATTGTTGTTGTCCACCCGTTTGCTGTGTTTGGCCATACTGCGCTGACTGGTGCGGACTGGCCGGCCTCGTTTGGTGTTGCTGCGATTGAGGCACCTGGGGTGAAGAAGGGGGTGCTGGGGGCCGCTGATAGTAAGGACTCTGTGGTCGGTATGACGAGTTGGAATAGAATGACTGGTGATGTGGTTGTTGTTGCTGTTGCGGGGGTGGTGGAGTTTGCTGGTCAGGTCCTGGCTGGAAAGGCGATCCGCCAGACTGTGCTGGTGCACCATGACCACTTGATGATGGTTGTGGTGGCACAGGCGAAGGAGACTGTTGTGGTGACCAGTGGCCTTTACCGGCTAGGTTGGGCTGCCCGGGCGCGCCTTGTGGTGGCCCACCGTACTGCCCGCCCGAATTCTGGTAGTAGCTCGGATTCTGGTGGTAAGGCCGAGCCATCTGGCCATACTGGCCGCTGTTCATCATCACCAGGACCAAGGAAGGCCAATCAAATAGCGAAGAGAGTGAGGTAAATAGATGAAAACAAAGTGGCGCAAACGAGACAATGTCACCAAACCTTGCAGGCTGGCTGGCTGGCTCAACGACGAGACGGCTGCCTGCTGCTCAGCCTGCTGTGCGGCTACAGCGGGAGGAACAATTCACACCATCCCTTCACAGAGGACGTCTCTGCCGTTTTCTTTCCTCTCCGCCTCATTTATTTCCCAGTTAATATTTAAATTTAACAATAGTTTTACAATTAAATTAACTCATGGTTTTGAGTGTGCGGCATAGATATATTAAGATTATAATATAGATTGAGATGAGCCAGATAGCTTGTGAGACTCGGCGAGTCAACACACAAAGGCTTGGCATGGTTGTCGGCAAAGTTGCCCGTCATTGATTGTTTTGCTTTGCTGGGAAGTTTTCTCTAGAACTGTGCCTATCTCGACTCACCAGTTTGTGCACTCTCAACTCTTCACTTTGCCTGGCCAGCCATGTTGATCAAATCAGAGGAAGTGGACCAGCTGCGCAAATCGTGGGAGATCGATGACCACTGGAAGTTGCGCAAGAGCTTTATCCTCGCTCATCACGATACCATCGAAAAAGACAAACTGCTTTGCTATGCTCAGCTTTACGTCAACATCGAGGTCTTACAGAATGAGTATGCTTGTTTACTAGTTGATCCTTCAATGGATTAATGTATTTTTTTACAAATTATTTTAGATATGATCAAGCTTTGATGAACAAGGTCAAAGCATTGGCTTCCAAGATTGACAAGTAAAATTTTAAAACTGATTTGATTTATTTTGATCTTAATTTTAATTTTTGTGAATATTTATTGTAAAAATAATATATATATGCAAAATAATGGCCCGTATTCTTCTGTTCTTTTCAAGGTTAGCTTTGAAGTTAATTGATACAGACTGGTTTAATTGAACTAGAATATTGTTGAGATTAACTGTTACTTAGGTTCTAAAAAAGTTTACCCTTAGGGAGACAGATGAAGACGAGTCAATATCTGAATATATGACTCTAATCTTAACCAGCATTTTTGTTCAGAAACTTTCTCATGCAATGATTTGTGTTACTGGTCTAGAGAGTGACCGCATCACAAACCAATGCATGAAAAAGTTTTCGAACAAAAATGCTGGTTAAGTTTAGAGTCATACTTAATACAATTAAGTATTGTTTTTTATTTAAAGTTTAGTTTTCTAGGCTTTACAAACTGTACTACTAAATTAACTTATGTATTTGATTTATTTCTTAGTATTGACTTGGTAAATGTTTTAGTGTAAATTTAGCTGAATTCAATCAAGATGTTAATTTAAAATTGTGTACATAATTATTATGGATTGTGACCAAGGATTTGAATCGATGAAGAAGAGATTATAATCGGGATGAATTAGGATGACAGCGGCAGTGGTGTGGAGACAATGACATTTAACTTGGATTGCGAAATCATTAATTACTTTGTATATGATGTGACTGACAGGCAATTACTTTATATTTTGAAATAATGTATGTAGCTTTAGATTCTAAGTCTCTAATATATATATTGTTGCAAAAGATGTTCCCATCATTGGAATGTGCATTCACAAGCGGCATAGCCTTGTTCAATCCAGGCACAATTTATCGATTGTATGTCTTCTTCTATGTGGCAATTCAAGCCAAATCACTCATCAACAACGTCTAGGACGTGTGTTTGTCTCTACATGTGAATTTACTTGTATGTTGACTTGAGTCGCCACTTTTGTGCAATTTAGTTACTAAAAATGCATCTCCCACTGGGGGTTGTAGGTCTTTCGAAAGGCATGTGCGAAAGTGAAGAAATAAAATAACTGTTCTTTTTTTATTGTTAACTAGTGCCAACTTGTTGCATCATCACTAGATTTCTCTTCAGGGTTGTCTTGTTTGCATTGTTTGTTTGTATATATGCAAGTGCCATCGAAAGTTGCAGTGGCACACGCGAGATATATGTGCTATAATAATAATAAAAATGTTAAACTTGGATTTTTTTCTCAAGCTTAAAATTGACATACTATAGTATATATACAACACCGGGTTTTCATAAGAAAGTGGCCTCAAAAGAAAAGCTTGAAGCCGATTTCGCATGTTTAAATGATTGAGGTTTTTGACGTTTAATTTATTAGGTACTTTGGCTCATTTAAAAACAAACAATTCAAGCTGCCATTGTTGGGGCAAACATTGCCAAATTGACAATAGTTTTATCATTATTCAAAACTCAAAACAGTAAAAAAATAAACGATTTTAAGTGATTTTTTAAAACCAAAAAATTTATTTAATTTATTAGAAATTATATCACTCTATCCGATTCTTATTTTTCAAAACACTTTTCAAAAACTGTTTTTACTATAAATTATGTCTGATTTATCCAAAAAATTGCTTTTTAGATTTTACTCTGAGGCCACTTTTCTATGGAAGTCCGGTATGGTTCTTTTGTACTTCATTTCTAAATATTGTAAAAACACAGGATGTACTGGATTTTGAAATAAATGTGAATTTGGAAAGTTTAAAGTTGATAATGTTCTCCATTGCAAGTTGAAGTACTTAAATTAGGAAAGAGTGGTGAAAGTGGACGCGAAGACGTTGAGTGCACCACGTACGCGAGCCTTATGCCGCGATTGCCCATGAACTTGATCCATCGACCCGACCTCCGAGATCATCCACCAATCTCGCTTCACTCTTCACGAGTTATATTTAGCGTGCCAGCCGATCCATTTAGCATTCAGATGACATACTATTGCAAATGGTGACAAACATGTTTGCTTTGGTGGACACTTTTTCTTCATCTTGTTTTAGTTTGGTTTTGTTTGTTGGGAATTTTACAAAACACAAAAATACGTTTGGGATTTTTTATCTTACAAAAATATAATTTTTAAAAATAATCTAATTATTTTGACCTTGGTGTGAAAATACGATCCAGGAAATGTTGAATGTTGTCTCAAAGTGAAAGTTTTCAATGATAAGTTAAGTTATCAAACTATGCAAAACGAGAGTATGAATGACAGTGATCATGATATATTGCTATACAAAGAGATTTTGTTGAATTATATATGTTTGCAACAAAAATTGGTTCTAATGATGATGATTTCGATTTATCTCAATTTGTCAAATGTGTGTTTGGATTGGCTCGTGGGATCGGTGAGTGAGTTGGCTGGTCGAGCCAGGCTCTCCTGTGCCTCGGCATCTTCGCTCGGCTCTCCCCCACCACTGTGCGATCGAGGTCAGGGTCTCGAAAGCCACTGTCAGATCAGATCACCGCCATCTTGTTCGCTATAAAATTTTATTTTTCCTCAATCTCTTTGACACCCGCATTTTTTCGGTCTCTGTGTGTGTGTGTGTGTGTGTGTCGGCATCTATCCATTGGCACGGTGCTCTTTGTTGTCTGCCTGGAGCGGAGGATAGATCGATCGAGTGGCCGCTGGGCACGATTTACTTGGAGGTGCAATGTCAGTGCGCGTCACACAAGTGATCTACACAACGCCATCACTGGTCAATCGTTTTCAATATCTCCCCAACCACTACCCGGGTCATTGATCTTGATCTCGTGGCTTCACTCGCCGCACTCCCCCCTTTCCGCTCCATTGAGATCCTGTCCTCACATGTGCAGGCCGTTTAGAGATCTACACACATTAGCGGTTACACTGTGACATATTTTTGCCTAGATGTTTAGCTGTTTATTAGATAGATTTGCTACGATTATAAGTTGTTTATTATTATTGCTACATAAACTTTCCACAACGTGTCGTATACTATAGCTGCATCTTGGTTATCTTATCTCACAGGCACACTTTCACTTTCTATTATGGCGGATAGAAATATTTTCGGTTGCTATCATTTTGAATTGGAATAAAACGTACAAAATGAGCAAATTAGTTTCATCAAAATCATATGTACCCGGCAACTTTGCAACAATGTTGGTGATTTAATTTTGGCTAGTAAAGCACTAGCTAGTTAGATTTTTTACTGTTCAGCGTGTCCACATAGTCAAAGTTAAGTCGAAAAGGACAAATATTACTATCGTTGTAGTTCAATTCCGGAAATTTGTTTTTAAGTCGTCGTTGGTAGATGTCCTTGTTGCGCAAAGCACGTTTGAGTCTACGGTTAGCGAGTTGAGTGATACACCAGTTGAACCACCGCCAGCGAGCCAACACTCGACTCATAGCGTGTGATCTGTAGTAGGCATACTTTTCCTTCAATGTTCTCAGGGGAAAGTTGTGAGGATCGAGCTGAAAGATGGGCGCAAAGAAGCGCATGTGTGCGTTGAACTCCACCGGGAATAACTCTTTGAGTGCCAAAACGATGCCTTTGCCCATTTCCACTCCAGTGCCCTTGTCATGTTGCTTCAACACCGGCACCCATTCCTCATAAAACATTTGGCGACAAATCTCAAAGATTTCCTCATCCGAACCTTGACAGAGATTAAAACGATCCTCAATGCCAATGCAGTAGCCAATCACCCGCCAAAAATGAAACATGGAGTGAAAGTCAGCAGAGGTAAAATTATGAAAACCCATCTGGGAATAGATTAGTCGCAATTGGTCTCAGTACAAAATTATTTCTTACCTCCTTGGGAAAGATACTCATGAGACCCATGAAGGCGAACTGGGTGCGCGCCATGCTGTACTGATTCACCCACAAGTTGGTTTTTCCATCTTGCTTCCGTTCGGCTAAATTGTTCATTTTGATACCCACTTGTCGGTGCATGCCTCGCACTATTTTAAGTGACCGATGAGCTGCACTGTTAGGGTCGAACGGATCATACTTGAACCATTTGTTAACATGCGCAATGGTTGAAAGGTAACGAGAGAAGAGTTTGGACACTGTCTCCGAGTTGCCTGTGGCGATCAGTGGCGCTAGACCATCCGGGAAGTAGAGGATGAGAAGAAGACCCATCAAGTGAGAGTTGCCAATGCTAAGAAATATCTCACAAGATCACTTGAAGAGAAATTCTACTTAAAGCTCGATTGTCTTACATTGCGAGGTAAACTTTTGCCAGTCTTTGTGCATGCTGGAAAATGTGAGGTTCGTACCATACTGGAGGTACTGTTGGATCAATGTCGGGCGACACTCCTGGCCAGTACTTGCCTTGCTCAAGCTCAGCTCGACGCTGGGCTGCTTTAGCTCCAATCTCCCCACTCATGTTGCTACCAATGGGTTATACCACTCTGGCTGCTATCTAAACACTGCCGTCCTAGTTGGCCAAACAAACCATTTTACCAGTTTCCTTTTTTCAAGTTCCTATCCTTATCGATAGGATGGAAATGTATGTTGTGATAATTAGTATAATTATTTATTTACAATTAATTTTTATTGCTATTTGCCAAAAACCAAAAGACGATATTACATAGTGCAATGTACTACTAGTATTTGTAGACAGCAAAATGATCATCGATGACTGTCCTACATCTTAAGATTTTGTCAATGATGCTCTAGTTGTATATGTGCAACAGTGTTAGCTCAAGTTTCACTATTGAGCTTTTTTATACGGTTTCTTTCTTATCTAGCTGAAGAGCATCGACATAGTTGAAGTTGACATCGAAGGGACATCTATCGTTGTCATACGTTACATCGGGATATAACTGCTTAAGATCTTCTTCGTGAGAAAGTTTGTTGCAAATAGCGCGTTTCATTCGCACATCAGCAATTTTGGCCAGTATCCAATTGTTGAATCTGAACCTAGTAGCAACTTTGAACATGATTAGGTATGAGTAGTAAAGCATGCGTTGGTGGAACGTTTGCAGTGGGAATTGATTACGATCAAGGCCTAGGAAGGGTGCGGCGTAGTACATCAAAGCGGTGTAGTCGAGGTTGGGGTTGACGCGTTGCATGGCCACGCAGATACCCTGGCTCATAGCGATGCCCGTCTTCTCGCGACCTTCGCGAATCACCGGCATCCAGTCGTCAAAATAAATGCGACGACATAGCTCGAAAGTTTCCTCGTCAGTTCCACTGCAGAGATTGAATCGATCGTCCACTCCAAGACA
The DNA here is from genome assembly GCA_011762765.2 of Rhinocypha anisoptera. Lineage (NCBI taxonomy): Eukaryota > Metazoa > Arthropoda > Insecta > Odonata > Chlorocyphidae > Rhinocypha > Rhinocypha anisoptera. Next base: position 28,665 of record WURS02003285.1, read on the forward strand.
ATATCCAATCACCCGCCAGAAATGGAACATGGCGTGGAAGTCTTTTGGACTGAAGTTATGAAATCCTAGCTGTTGGAATGTCAAAGTAAATGCATGGTGTAAAATGTGCCGTTCTGTGATAGTTCTACCTACCTCTTTTGGAAAAACCGCCATCATGCCAATGAAGGAGAACTGAGCATGGCACATGCCGTACTGATTGATCCACAAGAAAGTGTCGCCATCTTCTTCACGTTTCTCGCCATGGTTCATGCGTCGAGCTACGTTGTGATGCATTCCTCGCACCATACGAAGTGAACGATATGTCTTACTTTTT
>WURS02003286.1:0-12719 GCA_011762765.2 Rhinocypha anisoptera
TTGTCTAAGTCAATTTTTGTATAAACTTATTGAAATAAATAATTTTTATAAAGTTTCTCGGTCTCGACCATATCGCCTTTCATTGAGGCGATTACCTACGTTTAAATGATTGGCTTTATTTGATTTATAAAATGTAAATCAAAGTAAGTAAAAGTAAATATTTTTCAAAACTGTATATAGATTGAATCTAACGCCATCTGTTGACTCAATCTATATACAGTTTTGAAAAATATTTGTTAAGCAATTTAGATTAAAACTAATTCTAAAATTTCAACAAGAACAATCAACATGAATTTACATAAATATTTATAAATTTTAGAATATTGTTTTTTAGTTATTTTTTATTATTAAAAGTTAACAAAATCTAAATTGTTTCATTATTGCTTTTTTGTGATAAAATAAAACAGTACCGAGGATGTACAATTATTAATATTCTGCAACATCATTATTAAACTATGGCTCTAAACTTAACCAACATTTTTGTTCGGGAACTTTCTCATACACTGATTTGTGTTACTAGTCTTGAAAGTGGCCGCAACACAAACTAGTGTAAGAGAAAGTTCCCAAACAAAAATGTTGATTAAGTTTAGAGCCATAATTAAACCAGTTATTTTTTAAAAATTTATTTATAAACTTCTAAAAAATTTAGCTTGCAAAACGAACAATAGAAGTTGTTCCAAAACTTTGGCAAAATAGAGAATAATTATGTAAGTCGATAAATACAAATATAATTACAAAATATGCAAGTTAAATGAATTTATATAAAATGTAACATATATATGAAAATAATATGAAAAAAATTTAAGGCTTTGTAAGAAAAATAACGCATGCAATATTAAACAATATATAAACCAAATATATGTCACAAATAATATAACATTTTTTCAAAATATGAATCAAAAATCTGCAATTGATGACGTAAATGGAGATAATGAATGAATATGAAACATGAATAAAAATGGTAGCTAATGAACAAAAAAACTAGATGCAGTAAAAATAAATGAAGTGAGGTATATTCGTCGAGAAGGATGTCATTTGTACTTTGTACAACATTTTCAAGAGATATAAGTTCAGTTACCTGTTTACATGACAGTGCAACTGAACCAACTCCACTTGGAAGATTGCGTTTCATCGTTTTGCGATGATTCAATCGATCCATTGATTGATGTGGAGCTAATACTGGCTTTTGTTGTCTCTTTGCTTTCTTCGCGAATGGAATTGAGGTTTTGCAAACGCTTCGAACGTCTACCGGCATTGGAGGCCTCCGACTTGTCGCTTGGGCTTTGGTATTGAATGACCTTGCGTGGAGTGTACTTACGAGTCGCCTTGGTCGAGTGAGGCGTGCGGGGCTTCTTCGGATGCGGAAAGTCCACATCATCTTCGTCGTCGTCATCCTCGCGCATCACCGACTTGCGCTTCCTGCCACTGCTCGTCGACGGACCACTCTTCTTAGCACTTCTCGTTGAATGTTTCTCATTCCTAGGCGTCTTGGTCTTCGGAGTGGATGCTATCACCCTGGACGGTGTCCTTTGTCGACCTCTCGGCTTTGCAGTCCTAGTGCTCACTTGAGGTGTGGCCATTCGGGCGGGAGTGCGACTCCGACTAGACCGACGAAGAGCTACAAAGTCAAAGAGATAGATCAACCAGATTAGACCACCATTCTGTAAAGCTAATCCACAACCAGTCACTCAGTGGTGTTGGCAGCATTTTGGCGCCAAGCGTGCAAAATAAACTACAACACCAGTGAGTACAACCTTGCTATATAGCTGCGAGCACTTGGCGGCATGCAGAGGCATTCAAGATAGTCCGCAAGTGGTAATCATCAACCAACAACTCATACAAGCTTACTTACATGAGATACGAGCTACGTTTGAAACCATTTTGATTTAATTCTTCTTCAAGTAAATTAAATTGAATTAAATGCTATCTCGCATAAATAGACATGGAAGGTGATCGAGTAAATTAAATATTAGATGGAACACGAGATGTGATACGACACTTGATTATCAAACACAGTGTATCTTTCAGTTAGGTATATTTTCTCCAATAAAAATAAATAAATTGAACGAAAATTAGCTTACACAAATGTTGTGCAAAATTCAATCTGTTGTGTTTGACAAGAATGGCACTAAACGAATATGTACCAAAAATGTTATATACAAAACAGATTTATAGTGTTGCAGAATAGTTTAAAGTGGGTTTAAAAAATGAACAGGTGAAGGAGAATTATTATTACAATAATAAAAACAATGAGAAGCGCGCGAAACAGAGGTGAGACAGTCAACAAACCGAGGTCGAAACGGCCGTTTGGTAGGGAAAAGCGGGAAAGTGGACTACAGAAGGTGTCTGCCAGCACGGTACAGCCAAGCAATGTGCCACTGCCACTCCACCGAAGCTCCAAAGATGGCGTCCAACGGTTGAGTTGACGGCACCTTCAAAGAGGCGGTTCACACAGATTGCCCGTAGCAGCGTTACTACTGTCACTAATAACTAAACTCCACCTACAGTGGCAAAAAAGCGTAGTCTACGCTTGGCCTATGCGCCCTAGTGTAGTGCTCTCCCTCACTCGCTTGGCTTTCTGCCACAATCCTGTGAAGCCAACACTGCTATACTAGTTTTAGCTCAGCTTCACTAAATGGGGATTGTAAGCAGTGAGAAATTGGAGTGACTTTTCTAGTGTAGCTTACTATGCTCTCGGTAAACTGGTAAAACCCCTTTTTAGCTGATTACGATCTTTGTGTGGTTTGTACATCTCTTAGTGCTGTGCATCTCACTAGTTCTCCTCGCACTACTATAGATCTCGACGGACAGTCGAAAGAGGCGTGACTGGTGTGCGCATGTAACGAAAAATTCTTTTTAAAACCAATGGCAAATGTCAGCAAAGAAAACTCGCCCCATTGGTTTCAATGGGAATTTTTCTCGTCACATTCTACACCAGACACACCTCTTTGGAGTGTCCGTCTAGATCTACATCACTAGTGGCACTTTTGGCATAGTGCCACGATGATAACTGGAGTCGAGTAGAGTCAGTACATAGCAGTCACTCAACTAAAGCTAAGGCCTGAACTGAGTTAGCGTAAAGTGCAGCGGGAGGCTGCTCACTGCGTGCCATGGCTCAGTGGCGCACCCTGCCGTCACCTTTGGCCACACTAACCGTCACTAAGTTTGAAATAAATTAAAAAACCGTTTATTTATTGACTGCACCTAGGGCATGGGCAGATATCACAAGAGGAGAATGATCACAATTCAAAGGTTTTCAATGGTGGGCTCTAGGAGGTGTGCGGTTGACCCATTGAGGAAATCTTGCCTAGCTCCAGGGTGGTACTGTGGGAGAGTGTACTTGAAGGTTCGCGTCGAGTCTGCCAGACGATAGTTGGCACTCTCGTTTAGCAGTTGCACTGCAGGTGACGGAATCTTGGGACAGAGTCCTAATCGAACCAAGCAGTTGTAGATGGCGATGGAGATGATGCTGATCACGGGACGAAACACGTTAGGGAAGAAGGTGTCGAAGGCAAATGCGTCGGAGAGGTCGCCCCTGGTGATGGTGGTTGTGTCTGCCGAGGGGTGCCGAGTGTGTGGCTGCAGGAATCGCAGGTAAAACCATGAGGTCAACACGCCATAGGAGAACATTATCACTTGTACTGCAGACAGCATGTTGAGCAAGTAAAACAACACCACGAGAACTGCAACAAACAACGATCATCATTATCAACCAAGGATTAATCTTTTGCTACTGTTACAACAGTACCGAAGGTAGTGAATGGAATGTGATCATTCTTAAGTCTGCCGAATGAGGTGGCTATCAAGATTGACTGAGGAAGAAGTTGCTTGACGGTGACCGCCACCGCGGCACAGAATGGCATGAAACCATAGATGCGAACATTGAAGAGATAAGTATCGTTGGTGGTGATACAATAGAGCAAAATGTAATGGATCGAAGTCAAGAGCGCTGATGGGATGCATGTGATGCATATGAAGCGTAACACCTGCAAGTGCATTCTTGTGAGCAATCCAACTAGTTGCCTCTTATTGAATACATACCTCCTTGTGACCCCACAGGGGCTCAATCAGAGTTCCACAAAAAGACAAGATAAGCAAATCAATCACCAATAAGTAGAAACGCGTCTCAAGGAAGGGATGAGACCAAATTGAAATAACAGTGTGATACCATTGACCAGGAGAGATAATTTCGCCAGGTGTCAAAGCAAAGAAATCAATAGTTATGTCTCCGCCGAATTGAATCAGATATAACAGAATTAGCATACAAGATAGTGATTGCACAATTGGTGAGAGTTGTGACAGTAACACTATTAGTTGTGAGAAAAAATAACTCCATGTGCGTCTCGATTTGGTGATCCAGTTTTCCTAAAAATGCAAATCAGTAAATTGGGAACATTTAAGTAAATCCAAAATGTTTACTTTTCGACCAGAAAGTGGTGGTCCACCAGATGCCTCAATCTTGAGCTGGACGGAGGGCTGTCGATCATGACCATAGGAGACATGGGACTTGGAGGATGAGCCCGAGCTCGTACTGGCCACTGCTTCCCCTCCCAGGTTTGCTGACGACATCAACGAGCGACTCATGTAGACATACCGACCGGTGAGTCGGTCCAATAGGATTGCACCACAGTGACCAAACAAGCAATTGAAAGATGATTGCGAGCCAGATTTACGTGGCCAGACCTGCTGAGACCTGGTGGCCACCGACAACAAGCGAGGCAACAACACCGCCACGCAGCTGACACGCATGCGCACACCACTTGCCTCTACAGGGATGGTACGCTTGATTGCCACCAGGTGGACAACAAACTGTGACCGGGACCCAACTGGCTGAGTGGAGCACACCACGTGTCATTCACATCCAACTACACTTCGCATTACTTTTGTTTTATTATATATTATTATATAATAATAAAATTATAATAATAATCCTCATGTATGTATAGTGATATATATATATAATAAAATGAATAATAATGGTAGTGTTATAATATATTATATATTAGTGTGTATAGTATAATGGTTTACTGAAAAAAAATAAGTGCTACAATGTGAGGGCTAGTGCAGGTGAGACATGCTGCACTGAGGTCCCATGGTTCATCACACATTCATCTGAAAAAAACATGAAGAAAGAGGCCAATGATTCAGTGTGATTCTCTTGCCAATAAAAAATGACCAAATGGAACGAATCGAAGAAAAAAGAATCAAGAGATGAAAAATGTTGAAAAAATATGAAAAGCGAAAGAGATAGAGGGTAAGTGATAGCATGAAGACTATGATCTAGAGATTGAGATTGTGCTGGGCGTTCTGGTGTCGGACCAGGCTGTACTTGGAGCTAAACACCTTGCCGCAGTCGGGGTATGTGCACATGTTCGGGTTGACCGTCGAGTGGAGTTTTTGGTGCTCTGCCAGGTTGTACTTGCGAACAAAACTCTTGCCGCAGTTGGGCCACTCGCAGATAAACCTCCGTCCGGTGTGAATGTTGCGATGAGCTTCCAGATGCGGCTTCTGTCGGAATCGCTTTCCACAGTTAACCCAGTCACACACAAACGGTTTCTCAGCTTCGCAGCAGCATTGACACTGAGATGTTTGGGGTTTCTGTTTCTTTATCTTCTTGTATCCCTTGTTCTTCGAGTTTAGAGCAGCCAAACTAGCAGTGGCGTTTTCCAGTGCCAAGTTGATCGCTGTAATGAAAATACCAAAGTTTGGGTTAGTTGCATTTATTTATGTTTATTTGTGCTTTTATATCAATAAATCATGTGTTGAGCAATAGAGAGAGAGAGAGAGAGAGAGAGAGAGAGCCGACCTAGAGGTGGGTTGCCTGAGGCCAATTTGAGGTTGGCGACAGAGCTCTGACGAGCAACACTGGCCAAGGTAGTGAGTGTAGCCATAGCGGCAGAAGGACTTGTGTTCTGGTTGATCGCAAGGGGAAAAAACGAGTGTTGATGAGCCGGTGGTACAGAACTAGCCGCCTCAAAGGGTCCCAGGGTCATCAAAGAGTGCGATGAGTTCATGACGAGCTTCGCACTAACCAAACCATACTAGGGTCACATGGAGCCGAGTTGGAGTCAAGTCGAGGCGACAAGAAAGACACCGAGAGAGTGGGAGAGAGAGTAGGAGAGAGAGAGAGAGAGAGAGAGAAAGATCGGGCCAGGCAGTCAGAGCCGATGCTCGACTGTCTGTCGCTGTCTGGGAGTGTTGGTGCTGCCAGTGATCCCCCTCTGGCTGCAGCCTCGCGCGCTCTCTCTCCCTGCCCTTCTGTGCCGTGCTTTAATTGAAACCTTCGCTAAAGCGCCAAACAGCGCGAGAAGGATAGATGAGAGAGAGAGAGAGAAGTAGGGAGAGAGAAAGAAAGTGGGAGAGAGCCTCTACTTTTTGCTAGCCCATACGAAGAGAAAAGGGAGAGGGAGAGACAAAAACAAGTTGGGGTAAGTAGGGAGCGAGAACTGAAACAGCACACAGAAGGGAGCGATAGAGAGAGAGAGAGAGAAACTGAGAGAGAGAGAGAGAGAGAGAGAAATACAGAAAAGAGAGGGGAATATGAGAAAAGAGATGTGGAGAGCGAAAATGTGAGGGAGAGATACGAGAAGAGGGATCGGAAAGTGCGCGAGTGTGACGGGACAGAGGCAAGAGCAAAGAAAGGAGAGAAAGAGAGAGATGGGGTGAGTAAGAGAGAGAGAGAGAGATGGTGAGAGATTCTGCGTGATGGGGGACGCGGGTCGGCTACTAAAGGATTCCTTCGATTCACAATCCAACTTGGCGAAGAAGAAAGTGAAGTCCCGGGGCGACCTGCCTTTTTTATTCACTCGTCCCCTTTCTCTGTTTCAACGTTCCAATTGGAACTTAGAAGACAAGTCAAGCTAAGTCATACTAGAGGTCCGTTGGAGCTTTTCTATGCAAATCCGGCAATCAACTCACAAGGTGCAATGGCAAAAACGGTCCTCCTGGCAGAAGGCAAGATAGATTGGGAGAGAAAGAGAATAAACGCGAGAGGGAGAGAGACCAAGAGAGTAATGAGTGAGAGAGAGAGAGAAATAAAGATGAATCGGGAGAGTAAGAGAGAGGTCGAGAAAAGATAGATAGATCGGAAAAGTGAGAGAGAGAGAAGTTGTGAGGGAGTAATAATAATAATCTAATATGAGAAAAGAAAGATGAATCAGGAGAGTAAGAGGGAACGCGAGAGAATGTGTGGAGAGAGAGAGAGAGAGAGAGAGAGAGTCCGGGAAAGTGAGAGAGAGAACGCTTGGGAAAATATTAGGAGAGTGAGTGAGAGAGAGAGATAATTCGGGAGAGTAAGAGAGAACGCGGGAGTGAAGGAGAGTATGAGAGAGAACGTCAAAGTAATGAGAACGAGAGAGTTTGGGAGAGAGAAAGAGACCGGGAGAGTAAGAGAGACGTGAGTTGGGAGAGAGATCTGGAGAGTATGTGAGGGAGAGGGAGAGAGAGAGGGGGGAGAGAGCGGGAGATTGAGAACTCGTGCGTGAGGAAAAAAGATTGGGAGTGAGTGAGAGAGAAGAGTGAGAGGGGGAATCAAAGAGAGAGAGAGAGAGAGAGAGAGAGCGAGTAGAACGTGTGGAGGGAGAGAGAGAGAGAGTATACGAGAGAGAGAGAGAATGTATGAAGGAGAGAGAGCGCGCGTGATGGAAAAAGATTGGGAATGAGCGAGCGAGCGAGGAGAGGGAGCGAGAGAGTAAGAGAAAAAGATTGAGTGAGAGAGGGAGAGAGAGAGAGAGAAATGAATCAGTAGAGTAAGAGAGAACGCGGGAGAGAGATCTGGAGAGTGAGAGACCAGGAGAGTAAGAGAAAGACGTGCGCGTGAGAGAGAGAGAGAGAGAAATAATGGAAGAGGAAGAAAAGATGATGAGGGAGGGGGCGAGAGTCAAAGAAACTGGAGGCAAATGTTTGATACCAGTCGAGAGAGAGAGAGAGGGAGGACAAAACTCAACGCTTATATCAAATAATAACACTATTTCCGACGGCACATAACGCTATGTAAAACGTATATCAGTAATAATACTACTTGTGCCGGGGTGAGTGAGGGAGAGAGAGGACCAAAGCGGGAGAAGAGGGGGAAATTTGTGTGTGTATGAGAGGGAGAGTCATACATAGACACACGCTCAAATACATTTGAGAGAGAGAGGTCCAAAGCGAGAGAAGAGGGGGAAATGGAGGGAGAGGGAGGCTAAGTGAGAGAGATACACATATATGAGAGCGAGAGAACTATACACATATATGAGGGAGAGAGATAGACATATATGAGAGGGAGAAAGAGATACATATATATGAGAGGGAGAGAGAAATGCACATATATGAGAGAGAGAGAGAGAGAGAGAGCGAGAGAGGTCCAAAGCGAGAGAAGAGTGGAAATGGAGGGAGAGAGAGATACGCGCACATTTCAAAGAGAGGGAGGCAAAGTGAGAGGGATACACATATATGAGAGCGAGAGAACTACACATATATGAGGGAGAGAGATAGACATATATGAGAGGGAGAAATACACATATATGAGAGTGGGAGAGAGAAACGACAGGGAGATACGTACACATTCAGAAGACCAAAGCAAGATTGTGTGTGAGAGAGAGAGAGAGAGAGAAATGAAATAGTGGGAAATGGTACAGCAAGCTCTCTAGCTTTCCCGTCCATCGTGTCTCTCTCTCTCTCCCTTGTCCTCATATACAGACATTACTCTGGTCTTTCTCTCTCTCTCTCACCCCGCTCCGGCTGGGAGGGAGGGAGAGAGGGATTGAGTTTGTGTTGTTGGACTAATGTACGCTACACCAACGAGTATGGTTCAAAAAAAGTAAAGAGAACATTAGGGAAAAGGCGCAAAACTTACATTGTGGATTGCTCCGACCGTTAGCGAGAGACTGGTTAACTTGGCCCAAGATTTGTTTGTACTGGTCCATCTCGGTGGAGCAGTCCTTGAGTCGGGAGCGCAGCTTGGTGATCTCGTAGTTCTTCGACTGTAGCTTGTTCCGTAGTTGCTCGTTCTCCTGACGCAGTCGATTCAACTCCTCGGTGAAATTCATCTCGTTGTTCTTTAGTACCGAGTTGGCAACAGGAGAGTTAATGACGTAGCTCATAGGGGATACCAGTGGGTTGTAAGAAACATTCTGCATTCTACTTTCTAAAGACCCACATTGGTCGAACCACTGTTTGCCGGTCCGCTTGGTCAGATGTTGTTATTATTTTAGAAAAATAAAGAGAGGGAGAGAGAAACGTTGAAATTAAGACAATTTATGTGCCAGTGAAAACCTGAAAACGGTAAAACTTGGGTCCTGGTCTCGGGTACGTATGATGGACCAAGTTGTGGGCGACGGTGAGGACGTGGGATCGAGGCGATCCAAAGTGGTTGGCGTCGGAGAGAGAGGGAGAGAGAGAGTAGCGCGAGGCAGCAGTCGGAGAGCGACTGGCGGAGAGGGAGGACGCCGAGTTGAGAGAGCAACGAGAGAGCGAGTGGTGCGCGCGCGGAGAGGAGTGTGCTCCGATGAGGCCAACTCTGCTCGCGCTACCGGAGAGCGAGCTGGGAGAGACACCGCCACGCAGGGAGAGCGAGTCCGGAGAGAGATAGCGCTCTCTGCCGGCCGACTCACACGCTTTGGGCGCTTCTTTTTTCAAAACACTCGCACATGCGCACTACGCCACTGCTTATGCCTCGGCAGCTTCTTCAGGGAGGTGTGGCCTTTTCATTTTACTTGAGTTTAATTTAATATAATTTAATCGAATACAAGTATCATATACATGTGAGGATTAGTAAAGCTTTTAGTAAAGATTTTCTCTTTGAAGCAGTAATGTGCTCGAGTTCGCCACAATAGCCAATGGACTTATTTGGACTCGAACGCAACTCTGCTTTGAACATTGCTTGGGAAAAATCTAAAATAAAATGAAACTCAAATCTAATCTACTAAAGATAAAAAATAAAATAGTCAGCCTAATTAGTCGTGAGTTATACGTTTAAAAATCATATTTAAAAATTGTTTACGAATCTTCCCTCCAAATTTATAGCGGGATGTTTTTGTTATGTGTTTAGCTTGTCAATGCTTCACTCTTAGCAATGAAAGAAGTTGAACTTTTTTGTTTTCCATTTTCTGTTATAAAAATACAGTTATTTTTTATTTATAAACAATTTAAAGATGCCAAATCAATAATCAAAAATTGCCAATAAGTTTGCACAGCTCTTGGAAAAGAAATGACTCAAATTGGGTGCCTCGATTGGTTGTGAGTAGTTGAGGAAAGCCGAATTGAGAGATTTCGAGAAGAAACATAGAGGTTGCCAGTGGTTGTCGACTCTCTGATGTAGGACTCCTCTGATGGCGACTTTCGAAGCGTCTGTCATGATGGCCAAGGGTGCGTTGTGACGAGGATACGCCAGCGTGGTGGCTTGAGCCAGTTCTTCCTTGACCAAATGGAATGCTTTTGTCGCTTGATCACACCATTCTATTTCTTAACCTTTGGACTAGTTGAGCAGGTCGAAGAGTGGTACCAGAGTTTGGGCTATTTGAGGCAGGAAACGACGGTAAAAGTTAATTATGCCAACAAATCGCCGAAGTTGTGTCTTGGTCTTTGGTGGTTCAAGTCTCCGGATCACCTCCACTTTGGCTGGTAGTGGTCGAATTCCTCTGCTCACCAAGTGACCCAAACACTTGATTTCGGGTTTTCCAAATACGCACTTTGTCGGGTTAATGTTTAACCTGTACTCTGCGAGTCGTTTGAAGAGTGTCCTAAGATGTTGTTCGTGCTCCTCTTCGGTTTTTGATGCCACCAAAAGGTCATCGATGTAGGTATGAACAAAGTCAAGCCCCGCTGTGACTTCATCATCGATAAACTTCTGGAAAGTTTAAGTCGCGTTTCTTAGTGAATTTGATGAATTCGAATAGCCCGAAAGAAGTGGTGACAGCTATCTTTAAGATGCCTTCTGGTGCTACAGGAATCTGGTGATAGGCACGAATCAAGTCGATGTGACTAAAGATGGAAGATCCTGTATACATGTAAGATCAAATTCAGCATCGTGGATGTGAGGAATCGGGTATCAGTCTGGAATGGTGATCTTGTTCAATGCGCGGTAGTCTCCACATGGGCGCCAGTCTTCATTGGCTTTAGGGACCATATGAAGGGATGCAGACCACGTGCTACTTGACGGTCGGACAGTGCCATTTTGTTGCATGATTAATACATGTGTGTTTAATACATGTGTTCCTTAATAAGATGTTTTTGGAACCAGGCGACTGTTATGAATTTCATGTTGCAATAGCAACATGCAAATTCTGTTTCCAACCCGTGCCGATCGAGTACATGTTGGCGCATGGAGTCAATCTTGCCAAAGGTTAGCTCGCACTTGAGACACTTAGTCCTCACGGCTTCAACTGGTGGCGGCCGCTTGTGGGTCCTCTGGTGTAATCTAAGACCAAGTGTCCCATTACACTCCTTCCCGCAGGTTCCACATGTCTGTCTTAACTTTGACGAAACACACACATTGACGTGCCGTCTCAACTTAGGTTTTCGAAAATCTTTCGAGCAAGTTGGGCAGACATGTTTAGCCATTTTCGGGAATACCAGGCTCGACTGGTGATTTTTTCGCGTTCTCTCACTGACTACTTATAGTAGTTATTTTAGAGAGACTCGGTCTCATAGAGACTAGTCTCTCTAATAATTTCACTTAGTCCGGCTCATCACGTATCTCAAAAACTACTTATCCGATCCAAATAAAACTTTACACACTAATAAATCTTGGTTTTTTATTGGTTAATGAAATACCAAAACCCCTAAATTTAAATAGTAAGCTATACTAAAACACTTTCCCAAAGCATACCCACTCGGTAACTTTGTATTTATTCACCTGACACTTACATAGTAAAATATCGTAAAACACGTTCACAACGCATGCACACTTGGTTACTACAAAACCTTGTTTAATTATAAATTGTTTTTATTTATTTTTTAACATAGTTACAAATCAACGAAATAAAACCGCCAATCATATACGTTGATCTCAAATCCAGAAAAATAGTCGAAATTGTTCTTAAAAAACTAACAAATCAAAAAATCAAGTTTCTATGTTCAATGAAAATTTCTTTTTTTCGAGGAACTTTCAGTGGCATTTTACAACACTGCAGTAAACATTTAAAGCAAAAACGCAACTCATAATCTAAAAATCGTTTCTTTTGATGCGACTCGACTCGAAGAGCTTCAAACCAAGATAATATTGGAATTCTCAAGTTTCCTCAACGATCTTTCGGCACAAGATGGTTTCATTTTATTCATTAGAGCAGCAAGTTCCAGTTCCTGTTAAATGGTTAAAATTGTTCTCAAAAAAGACAGTGGAAACGATAAAACATCAAAGAAGAAATAAATATTTTGCGGTTGCAATTCAACGAGGTAAAACCGCTAATTATTAACGCGGATTTAAAATTCAGTAAAATAGTTAAAATTGTTTTCGGAAAAACCAACAAAACTAAACTTGAAAATCTAATTTTTCCTTGATTAATGGAATTTACCTATATTTTTTATTGATCAATAATGGCAATATCAACTAGGTATTATTAATAATCAATAATTAATTATATTTTTTGGGTTAACACAATTTAATTTCTCTACAGTATGTCTACAAGGGGAGCGACAAACTTTATGGGAACAATCAAATTTTAATCAAGTTCAACTTGTTTTTATTTATTTTTTACATAACTGCAAATCAACGTGATAAAACCGCCAATCATTCACGT
>WURS02003297.1:0-12719 GCA_011762765.2 Rhinocypha anisoptera
ATATAACAGTTATTTAAAAAACCATCACTCTATCATGGATTTCCACCAAGTGACGGCCTCCACAGTGAACTTTGTTCATAGAAGATATGGTGATTTACATCAGCTCTACATACATATCAGGAAAACCCCCACTGGACCTAGAAACATGGGACTTTATCTTTTCAATAAATTGCCAAGTCTTATAAAAAATAATTATGTTGTGAATTAAAAAATAAAGTGGTGATACTCTTACATTCAAACTTATTTTATTCTGTAAATGACTTCTACTTTTATCTAATCCCCTCTAATGTCCATATGTTTGATATTGTATTGCTTCTTAAATCAGCCACTTTCAATTGATTATGTGCAATTATTATCTACGTGTTGTACAAAAAAACTGGCATTGGGTATCTTCATGAAAAGAAGGTTATTCCCAATAGTAGCCATTGATACTCTTAAGGTGTTTTTTTGGAATTATTTTAGGTTTTTTTATTGGTTTAAGATTTTTAAACCACTCTTTTTAGAGCTTAAAATTTTAACTCCTCCTTCAGTTTATATCCTTACTTGTGCCATCTTTGTTAAATGATATCCTCTCCTCTTCTCTGTTAATTCTAACATCCATAAGCATAACACCCGCAAATTTATTGACATACATCATCAGCAGTAGTCATACACACACTGTCTGAAGGGACCACAATACTCAGTCTCTGAAATATATAATAAGCTCCCTGCTAAGATTAGGTGTATTTCAACACTATCATGTTTTAAAAGTAAGGTATTATATGTTTTAGTTGTATGTGGATTATGCTTGTCTTGTACTTGTCTTGACGAAGTCCATGGTATATAAGATACCCAATCGAACAAATAAAATTATTATTATCATCTAATGTTTGTGTAAAATTGACTGAATTTATTTCAATTTAATATTAATTTTGAATGCCGAAATTTCCTGTAGCATGATGACTTGTCTTATATCCTTTACTGCATTTTTTGCACGTAATGTTACCTTTGCAGAAAAATAAATTATTAGGTATTATTATTATTTATTTGTCTAAGTAAACATGTTTCAATGTGCAATGGCAGTCGCTTTTGCTGGACGTAAATTAATGAAACTTGCACTATATATAAATTATAAATTAAACGAATTATATAAATAATATTACATTTTTTAACAATAATTTAAAAACCCCAAGGTATGAATGGCTTGAGGACCTGGCCTTCCACTGCATTGAATTAGTTCATTACCTATAGCTTTTATTTTAGTTTATAACAACTCAAAATCCTGTCACCTACCAATCTTCTCATTCATTCTTCACAATTTTAATTTTTCCCATAACCTATACATCGTACGCTTCTTTACTAGCTACACATCGTACGTCTCTCTTGGCCTACATTTACAAATAGTCTTGAGTTCTTTCCCATGCAGTTTTGATTATCATGTCTTAGGATCTGATCTTTTAGTTTCCCACTTTTTTCAATTGTAATCGGTAAAATTTTCTTTTCGCTGGCCTATTGAAGAAATTATACACTCATATAGTAGTAGTAATGTTAAAGATTTTAAATTTTGACTTATGGAAAAATTGTAGCATTCATCCATTTCTTAATAATTTAGCGTTTGTATGACCGAAAATGTCAGATGGAGCGCAATTATCGCGGCCGTTCGGGCCACACGACCACAACCATTTATCCGTGAGACCGATGAGTGTATTGTACTTGGAAAATGTGCTAAGATGCACGATGGAGCTGTTCACTTGTTACACCTTTGCCAATGGTGCATTAGTGCGTTTGAACATTATTTACTCTGTTTGTGTAAGAAGAAACGCGTTTGGTTTCGTGAAACCCATGAATGGAAAGAAAGCTTCTGGCCTACTTTGCTAACCATTTGTTCAAACCTTAGCAGGTGCGTCAGGAATAGTTATTTTGGGGTTATCGGTTGGTCTACTAGTATTACTATAATCCTTACTTGTGCCATCTTTTTAATTCTTCAAAAAGTCTGGAAAAGGAATTATGCTACGCACGTTACCTAATTCTGCTGTTTTAGTAGGGGGTTGATGCGGAATGGATCGATGCTATCCTACGCCCATGTATAATTTCTTCTAGGTCAAGATACTTCTGCAGTGTGGCCTATAGCGAAAATTCTGCACATGGATACCATAATGAGAGATACCGGAAGTTCCAATTAAAGCCCTAATTTGTGTTCCTTTGTTGACAAATGAACATGGTGCGAAAATAGATATCAAATAAAGATGTTGATTACACATTTTCTCTCTTAAGGCATTTTGGTGATCTCCGAATGATTTCAAATAATGATTTACTATGTGAAAAATTGAAGTTTCCTCTTTCATTTGCGAAATGTCCTATGTTAGTTTAATTTGGTCTTGTCACCAAGTTAGCAAAATGTTCTCGTACATCAAATTCATATTTTGCATTTTAAGTTGTATAATGAAATGAAGGAAGTAGGGAAAATAGGAGTCGGAATAAAGGAGAATACCAAAATCAGAGGTCACTTTCGTGGGAATTCTTGTCCATTCAATGGTCATTTTTAAAAAATTTGAGAGGACGATGTCGGACGGGCGAGATGTTTTTAATCGTATTTGGGGTGGATTGAAAATGTGTCTGTTGACATGGGGAAAAGGGTCCAGGAAAGACTAAAAGCTCGTGAAGTAATTGGATAGCCCATAGGCGGAATATGAGTCTTTGTCACTCCCATTCACAATTAGCCTCACTAAAATATAATCAGAGTGGAGGGGGAGGGACGTATTGGCACAGTGCTGAGTGCACTAACTTCGGTCTTCGAGGAGGTACTAGGTTTAATTTCCTGTGGTAGATGATTTTGGAGCAGCATCCAGTTTTGTACTGATCCCTAATTGGACGTCATCCGCAATGCAGAGCACTTTTCGTCAGTGGAAGGACTCGCGAGGCCCATTATTAACTGTGGACCCTTTGAAACCTTTCAATTAGAGCCTTAACGCGGGTACCAGATGCCTCTCTCCCCTTCCTCTTCCTCGTGATGTTTTTTTCTGAAACATCTTTTTATTCTAAGTGACACTAATGACTTAAACATATGTTAACGGCTATCAAACTGTTCGTATGTGCCTTCGATGTGTCCTCTTATAACCTTAAGGGTATTTAATTTTCCGTGAGATTAGAAGAGATGATATCACCAAACCTTAATGAGGTTAATCTCCACCTTATAGGATCGAGTTGACGTAAACTGCCGCAGACTGGCTACGGACTAGTACTAGATACCCCCATTCGCGAAATGTGGCTTATCCGTTGGGAACTGTAATCCGTTATTTATTGCGAATCGCATATTAAATGTTGGCTCGGAAAGCTAATAATGGTGATGGGTCCTGGGACTGCTTAGCTTAGCATTATTCTGTTATTAGGATGCAACGGCACATGTAGGTTTACGGAACTGTGAAGAATAATTTAATAGTGAATTAAGTTACTTAAGTGATGCTTTCGGAATACTGCATCTGGGGCATGTTCTTGCGCAAAATTGAGGACATGAGTTAGGTAATGTCATTGGTAGGATATTTTGATCAAATGGAAGAGAATGGCTCAATGGCTAATTTCTTCACCTAAAAATTGGTAGTCTTGATGAGAAGGGGAAATGTAAAGTTATATTCCACCACATACTTCATATAAGCTGCATAAACTCATGGACTTAATCAGAGATCAGTGAAGAAAGGTCTGCGCGTGCATCTGAAATTTACTCAAAATTGCTGTTTCGTGTTAAAAGGCAAAGTTCATATACGAAAAGTTTGAATTATTTAGTTAATATTATTTTATGTTAATTCCACTGCCCTATATTACTTATAAATGGAATTTTTGTTATTAGGGGTAAGTCATTTCTGTTTACCCCTTTGAGCAGGCGCTATAAATTAGCTTTGTATTTTACATTTCATTTTTGTAAACTTCGCCTATGGAGCATTTTAAGTCTTAATAAACACCTATGAGCAGTCACCCTCATGTCTTTTGATTAGTGATAGAAATAGGTATTGCGTATTTATTTAGGTGGAGTATAAATTCACTCTGCTAATTTTTCTCGGTCTCTTGAAAAATATCATATAAATTACTTTACTAAGCTTTTTGAATAAGATATATTTTTATACAGTTATAACAAAATTAACGGTTAAAGTTTGGTTACTTCTCGTCAGTTGTTGCTGTAGATTTTCGTAACGTTAGCTGTGGAATGGGTTACTGGTGCGTGATAATAAAACCCACATGTTAGGTGCCACAAAGGGTATTGGAACACGATGAATTATTACCCAAATTAGCCATCAGAAGGCACCGCTGGGGCCACCCGATAGGTTAACATCGAAAATCAATGGCAAGAAAACGAGTAGACTGATTTTAAAATTCTAAATCTGATGAAAAATCGAGTCAATTACTTCGCGGTCTATCGAGATACTCGACGGAATATCGAACGTTCCGGACTTTAGTGGTCGGGGGGAAGTGGCGGCACGGCACACAGGAACCCTCCATCTTCCCGCCCGTCGAAGGCGAGGCAATCGCTCTGTGGGGCGAACGTTGGCTCTCAGCGAGGTGGTGGCGGGGGCAGGGCGGATGGGTTGGGAGAACGTCGGGATAAAGGAAGAATTGGATCGGTGTGGAATGCAACGCGCGGGGAGCCGTTGGTGGTGCCGTATAGGAACGACTGTCAGGAGACGGTGGTGGAGGGAGGGGGTTCTTGCGGAGGCGTCTGGTGGGTGGAATTGGGGAAGGAAGGGGTGCAATGTGGCGGGGTTTGGCGGTGGATTTCCTGCCTCTATCGAGGCGTGAGAGAAAAATGGCTCCTCGTACCCAGACTCCCCTGAGCTCCCTCGCCTTCTCCCGCCACCTTAACCGTCTCCTTCGTCCCCCCCCCCCACTCCGTATCGTCTCCTACCTCTTTAGTTTATTCCCTCCCTCCCCTTAACTCCTCTATCTCTTAATCTTTTTAATCTCCACTCTTCTTCTTCGCGTCCCGCTTCCTGGCTTCTTATGTCTTTATTTTTTCTTGCACGACTTCATTCGGTTGTATTTTTTCCATGTAATTTTAGAAGAAAATACATCGCAGAGAGATTTTATTCAAGACGACTGGCTGTTTCATCTCCGGTTCCATTGTAGAAACGGATTTTCATTAAATTTGACGGTCGGCGTGGAGATGAAAGTTTAGCTTAAAATCTTCTGGCGATGGTTGATTTTTCAAAATAGCTCTTTCTGGGTTTTTGCTTCAATGATCTGACGGATAAGGCAAATACATATGGTCATACTACACATTAACTCCACTATACATGTGATTAAATGCGCGCATGAATTATATTAAGGATTTTTCATGAATAACGAATATAAAATTTGAATTTTCCGAAATATATATAATGAATGCGGTATGGATGTACGTGTAAAAATAATGAATTTCTCCAGTTTGATAGATATTTGATGACGGTCAAGAAAAAATGTTGCTGGATCCGCTGATTTGCTTTTCATGCAAGTCTCTTATTCAGATATTCGACAGAATTTTTTGTGATGGTATTTTACTTTTTCGAGGTTGTGTTTTTTCTAGCGTTCTAGTTTTAACTTTCTTGGTGATATATACAGCTCAAACAATATTTATCAGACACCTGACACATTAATAATTCGTGTAATAAAATGGAAACAGTTTTCAAATATTGGACGTCCAAGGTATTAGTCTCACATCGAGGTCCGTTGAATTGCAAACAAGCTGTAATAGTGCACATGGTCTGAGAAATACCCGATATCCGTAAATACACAATTTGTTCCCAGAATATTCATCGAACTTCTTGCATCCCTCGTTATATTACTTCCTAGATAGGGGTGCTCCTCTTGCTCTAATTAATCTCTATGCAACGTATATCTGCAACGCCCATCTCTTGTATCTTAGTTTTCTCTCCATTGATTTTCATTTTATATCCTGTGGGTAATCAAGCCTGAGGGTGAATGTGGTTGTTCTCGTTTCTTTGCTAGTGTATGTTCCGGTTAGCATCTGTATAATGGGCCATACATTTCCCATTCACTGAAATTCCTTGGGTACGTACTCTTAGTTCTTCATTTACTGTTTTTCCAAGTGTTTATTGAATAGTCATGTTGAGGAATTTTAACGTAACGCCTTCATTCACATTATCTCTTATTTTATTTCCGTATTTTTTAGGTTGTGACTACATGGAGCTTGAGGATTTAATGGATCTGTCTTTGCAATTAATCATAATTTATACTAGATAGTTTTGACCTTAATTATGTGAAATTCATGTTTAGAGGAATATGAAAACTTAGAACTCTATACATTTTTCCACGATAAT
The DNA here is from genome assembly GCA_011762765.2 of Rhinocypha anisoptera. Classification (NCBI taxonomy): domain Eukaryota; kingdom Metazoa; phylum Arthropoda; class Insecta; order Odonata; family Chlorocyphidae; genus Rhinocypha; species Rhinocypha anisoptera. Next base: position 6,285 of record WURS02003297.1, read on the forward strand.
TTTATTTATAGGTACTAATGTCGTCGTAACTTCAACAGCCACTTGAACGTTTCATTTACCTTCATCAGCAGCCTTCTCAATTCACAAATATCACCCTCTTATTGAAATACATTGTTTATTATTCGCCTACGATATTATCTCATGTTAACTTAGCTAATGTTTTCTGATATTTTTTCCCGGTGTATTGTTTTCAATTTTTCCTTTTATTCTTCAGGTATTTATTTTTTTATATTTTACAAATACGACTCCAGAATAGAAACTTGATGATTCTTACACGTCTTGGGCATCCAATTCTTAGATTTTTCGGCTAGTCACCTCGTTCGTCCTCTGGTAACTTTCCAGTTCAGTAGATGTTATATATCATATGACCACGTTCCTATCTCAAAATAAATCAGAAAATACTTATTAAAATAATCCAGAATAATTGTTGTTCATGTAAATTGATTAGAATAAACTAAATCCACATTGTAGTCATAAGATTGTGGCGGTAATGCAATTCATCCAAAATTTTATAACTTGATTAGTTTCATTCAGTTTATGGCTTGCCTACATTCTCTGTCGCTTTGTCGTATGGTTTTCTCATTTTCTCGGCTCACATATCTCTCTGTCTTATATATTCATGATGCATCAGATTTTACTACCCAATCTTTCGTATCTCTTTCCTTCTCCATGTTGTTGTCATTTTTACTCGTTAATTTTTTCCTCGGAACTGAAGCCCCTGTCGACCATCTATATCATTCCCCATGTCACTTATTTTTATGCGTTGGCTATTATGTCTTTCACGTCTTAGTTAAATGCTTTTGTGACACCTATTTTTTTAATCAGAGGTTGGAATCTATTTTCTTCAAATCCTATTTCCCTAGCACTTTTGCGTATCAACCGGCAGCAGAACCTCTTTACTCAGTTGACTTATTTTCCTTATTTTAAACATTATTCTTTCATTATCTCTATTCTAATTTTTTCCCTCCCTCCCTCTTCTTTGCCCTCCACTCCTCTCCCAATAGCTATGCCATAAGTCAGTGCTGGGTGGAAATGCATTTCGAATGGAGGAACCTTACCACACGACCCATGCTTCTCTTCAACGGAAAACCCTTTCCCCATTTTTTCAAAAGGAACGTTTCTAAACTGAGAGCAGATCCCTCCTTTCCGATCCGGGTAAGGGATCCTCAACTTCATCCAAGCTGTGGCATTTATATCACCTCGGCGTAATGTGGTCGCTCGGGAAGAGAAGAAACATTCCTCTTGGTAACGCCTCATGGGACTTATTTAAAAAAATAATAAAATGGGCCTGCGGTTGTTTGACTGCTCTTTTGGCTAATAAAAAAAGAAACGGTTTGAGGAGACGGATACTCAGTCGTCAAGGACAGAAAATTTCTTTTGCTCTTCTTTATTTTTAACTGCCAGATATAAAATGCTTCCGAACGGATTCCTAAGCTTTTGTATTCTTCGCTGCTATTTTTAACAAAAGAGCCTGGAAGAAAATGTTCTAAGCCAGCGAATATAACTTTTCGGGTTATTACAGCTTATTAACTATTATTATTAATTAATTATTATTTAATTAATTATTATTACTTATTATTACCTCTATCTTAAATTGTAAAAAAATCCTTTCAGCACTACATTAAAGTTTATTTTTCGAAGAGAGAATGCTCCCAAACTATTTAAGAATAACACAATATATCTCTAATTGTTTGAGAGAAGCAATGCGTAGAACTAAATTTCTCGGTCTTTACATAGAGAAATACTGATATTTTCAAAACGAACCTTTCGCCACTAAATAATAAAGAAATTCCAATAGGTATATGATATTTACCTTGGATCTGTAGAGATGCCAATTTTGTAGATATTTAATACATATATGATTCATCTTTCAGATAAAATATTTGTCTTTTGAATTCCCCTTCTGGTTCTTGCAATTTGGGGAAGTGTAGACGAACAGTTTACAATCTAATAAAATAAAAATGTAGTATTTTTACAGAAAATAAATACTTTACTAAGACGCGCATATCGACTCACTGAGCCATCATCAGGTACAAGTCCTGTATTGCACCTGATGATGGCTCAGACAAGAAAAGTGCTACATTTTTATTTTATTATGAGTTTCTTCCACCACATTAGTAAGCCTTAAAGTGTAATACTTAGAGGATAATCTGGTTAGCGTCAATGAATGGATTCGATTGAAATGGGCGATTCACTAAAATCGGCAACTTGCTTAATACACACCTGCTTATCTAATAATATTTGATTAACATGCATTCAGTACTAATGACACCGTGGTCGTTCTATAATGACATAATAATATGTAAGTTGCCTTGGAAATTATTTTTCTTCAAAGAATGTTCAATTTAGAAGCTTTTTGGATGTGTTTTTCTAACACGCAATTAGGTTCTACTGTTAGTAAATATTTAAATTCCTAGGGGTTCAGTAATGTAACTTATATATTGTGTAAGGTATTGATCAAGACTGTAGGAGAATACTTTGAACAATATAGTTTATGCCGATTTTTTAATTCATAAAGTATTGAGAAGATGTAATTTAAATATTGTGGATAAAATATGAAAAAAATTAAATTTCAAGAAATTACTTAACTGATTCTGTCATAAATAATAGCGATTCTGATCTTGATAACTGATTCTGTCAAATATTCCTGTTTTACGCTCTGTATAAATTAAGTATGAATATGCTTTTGGCGTAAGCTTATGCCGTAGGCTCCAGCGCATTAATTTTTTGAGGGATTTTGTTGCTTTTATTTTTTTATTCCTTCATTTATTTCTCGCGGAAGTGTAGTTATTTGAACATACCAACTTTCTTCTACGCAAAAATTATTTAATTCGCTTAATCATCAACATATTTTGTCTTAAACAGGTCATCTATTTTTAAATATTTCAAAATAAGGTCTATTTGTGGAGTAGAGGTACTTCATAAGATATTGGATGTCGTAAGAGGAATATCATATGGTCTGTATAATTGGCCGAAACAAGCTTGAGTTATTTTCTCCTTCGGAAATATTTTCAACGATGACACTTAGAGACCTAATGACACGTAAAAAACCAATACGTTAGCCTTTTTTAAATAAAACTTTCATTAAGTATTATTTGAACAGAAAAGTTTCCGTGAGCACGTTCTGGAATTTACTTAAACTTAAGGATTGGAATTTAAGAACAGCGTATCATCCACGACCCTTCGCGTTCAACTCTCAATCTTTATTCAATTTTATTATGTATTACGTTTCACAATAAATTACATCTGCCCTGGGATATGGCTTCGTAGATTTTTAAAATACTTTCAGCGGTGCATTTTTACAAGCTAATTTCACCAGGGAACTGCGTGTGAAAATTACGATTAACTTATCAACAGGGGGCGGAAGCTATTTTATTACAGCAGAGCTCCGCAGTGGCGTAGGAGAACTAGATTGGATGACTAGATCCTTGCGAGCGTGCAGCTTTGCGCCAACTTATGAGAATCGCACTCTCCTCCTCTTAGTTACTCCTCCCGTTTGCTCATTCTCGGCGATACATCCCCAATCCCTTCACCACCAAAACCACCCAGAACGGAAGAAAGTGGTTGGAAGGAGATTCGCGAAGCTCACGTCCTGACCCTAAGTATTCGCCGATACCTGACTCCTCTGCCTAGCGGAAGGATTTGGTGCTCGGCGTTGCGTGCGGAATTCTGGAGAGGGCGAAGGCGCTTTCGGAGTAAAGGGGGAGTTAGTGCGTGCGAGTGTGTCCGCCCGTAGACGCGGTTTTCCCCCGTGGGTTGGCTCGAGGGGCGGTGTGGAAGAGGTGTGTGTGCATGGAGAGGATATAGGGAGCTGGAGAGAATGGGGGGGAGGCAAGGGGAATAGTTTCCATGCAGAGCATCCTCTCTCTCTCTCTCTCTTTGGCTTGGAAGGGATTGTCGGTGCGGAGAGGGGCGTGGGGAAGGGGGAGCAGGAGTATCGGATTGGATGGGGAGAGAAGTCAGGATGGGAGAGGGGTAAGGGTGGGTGAAGAGGATCGGTTGGTGGTTTCCGAAGGGGTTTAGTGGGTGGTAAGGAGGGGTGTCAGGGGAGGATATGGGGGAGCATACGTGACTTGAAACAACGCACTGGAATGGGGACTACGACTTGCGGAGGATCCCACTTTGTACTCCCAGCCCTGTTCCTCGTATGCTCTTCCTTCTCCCACGTCCAATGTCCTCCGTGTCCATTTCCACCTTCTAATCTGCGTCATCGTCCTTTCTCTCCCCCATAGATTTTCCATACGCCTTTGTAGTTTATACTTTTTTGCCACTTTTATATCGTTATTTGGTTACGTGGTGTAGACTAATGGGAATGTAAAAGATACTAAAATTATTTTAACCTCCGTACTAATATGATCGTGAACACGGAGTTATTTTTTAACGTCTTCCCATTTACAAAATGATCTGCAATGAATTTCAGGGTTTTTCTTGAGTGATTTTAAGTTGCGAGTAATCATTAAGAGGAATCCCAATTTTTAGTTTTTATTGGTAAAACTTCGATTATTAGAGTCAGTAGTTTTATAACTGGTGCTGCTGAAACGTTTCTATATTATCTAGAATTAAATAAAAGTCTCTTTTAGAGGGTCGAATAGATTTTAAGCACTCACGACCAGTAGTCCATGCTGGTTCAGGAACTGCATTTGAAGAAAGAAAGATCTATACAAATACCTAGTGAGTGTGGTCAGAAATGTGGAAGTATAGTAATGCTGCCCACTAAAGCATGAAACAAGAAGATGATCGATGAAATTCAATTAAAGGAAAATGGTTAAGAATGACATAGAGGGAGTTCAGCGGAGCGGATATCTAAGACAAATATGCGACTTCTTTGAGAATCATCCGACTCTTGGTGATAACAGAAAGAATACCAGTTTTCGGATTGGGAACGTAAGACGATTGTTTACCATTCAAGACATTCACATATTGAGACTAACAGACTAGGGTCTTAGCGAGGGAAATTATGGAGGAGAATATTAAAGGTATGCTCGTTTCAAAACTAAACATTTTGAATGGAGGCTCATTAGAGGACACGCAAGCGGAGCGTAGCATTACGAATCGTTCTCCAGTCAGTGAGCCCAACGTACTACACACCTCAACATTTCCATTTGGGACTTTACGTAAGGAAATGAGCAGGGACTTAGGTCTTATTGACAAAAAGAGGGCTTTGGGAGGACTATGCCTTTGGTTCCTCCTGTGTTCATGCCTGTTCACGGGAGACATTTTAATGCCATGACATAATGGCAAAAATACTTAGTTTATTTATTTAAGTTACCATGTACGTAATGTATAATTCCTTAATGTTATTTGTTTTGTACGTTACGTATTCCTGCAACTTGACCATGAGGATACTTGATCGAGAATACGTAATGTAACTATTCGGAACGGCTAAAGCTAAAATTACGAATGAAAACAGAGGCTAAAAATAATTTAGACTTGTAAAAAGTAGTTTTCTAAAATGATTATGTGAAAGCAATCAGTTTTATAATAAACAGAGCTATTCAACATGGTCATTAGCATTTGAAATTTTTATCTTAATGGTTTTGAAATCTACTTAGAAATTAATGTTTTTTGATTATATTAGAAAACATTGCATGTCATCAGATTTTTCAATTTCCGTAGATAAATGATGGAATACAGATGGCATGAGAAAACTGATGATGCGAGCTTGAAGGAACCCTAATTACAATGGACCGGTGGAAATCAACCCATTTTAATATCTAGAAATGTGAAGACGTCAAAAGGTAAGCCGTCTGCAGGGCATCTTTTTTAAATGTATCAGAAAGAATTCGCCATGAGCAGCGAAATAGAGAGACAATTTTTATTGATGCTTCAACATATATCGAAAATTAATAAAATAAGACGCAGAAAGATAATAATATATCAAAATCCCGTCCTTCCTCCCTCTTCGATAGAGCCTTAGGTGGTGTGGCGTTTATGAATTTCGGAAGAAACTCTGCTGGGGAAAGGTGCTGTTTGCCTTCGAATATGCGACCAATATAACGTTTCTATTTTTTTAAAATTCCTTGCTCTTATATTGTAACCCCCTTGATCTCTTTCCCCTCCTCCTCCCGCCTGTGGTCTCCTAACGTCCCTTTATTTCTGGACTGACGTTTTCGATTGTTGGGGGAGTTATTTCCTGTTGCTGCTCCCACTCCAATTCCCCCTCCACCCTCCTTATTTCACTTGGAATTCCGAATCTTGCTCCCTTTTTTCTTTTTGTCTGTTGCCTTCTCGTTCTCCTTCTCTTCTGGGAATCGACGAACTTCTCAACTCCACCCAATGGCTTTTTTCCCATTTTCTCTTTCTGTTTTGATTTTTTAAACTTCATTCCTTTTATATGCCATATATATGCATACATATATACATACATATATATATATATATATAAAATGGGATAGGAATTTGGAAAGAGGATAGGAAAACATATAAAGATGAACA
>WURS02003307.1:0-12719 GCA_011762765.2 Rhinocypha anisoptera
AAAAAGGCATAAAAAAAGTTTCTTTTTTGCAAAGTCAGTCGGAGTGAGGATTGCGCTTGTGGTATTTCTTATTCGTTACATATATATATAAATCAGAGGAAGGCTGCTTATGTAGCCGAAATTTATTATCACTTTTTATGTGTTTCGGTGTTTTCCGTTTGCTATGTGTCCCGTCGTAAACCATATACATTGCTCCACTGAGCTTCTCTTGAAGTATATATAGGTACGTTAATACCTATATAGTTCATGGAAACTGCCTTTCGATAATGCAAAAATGCCACGATGGTAGATGGAGACAAGATGGGGACACAAAAAAAATAAATAGCTGACAGGCCAACGTTTTAGCTACTTAGAGTCGTCTCTGTCGGGAATAAATACTGTATATATATATGTAAAAATTGGCATATCTGATTTCACCTACCTGTGACTGAACGGGTAGAATTTTACTGTAGCCGTAGAAGTCACATTAATCTACGTCTAACGTAAATAACGTCCAATATTACACCCACGATAAAAATCACGAAAAAAATTGATCAGGGATGAGACGAAAGAGTGACTGACTTGACACCTGGTAACATAGCTAAATATTTTCCCAGTTTTCTGAATTTTACTAAATAATGTCAACAGAATGATGCTCTGAATATGAAAAAATTAGGATATAGCCAATAGCGTTGAGAACCTTTGGAAACGGAAATACACCCCACACTTTATGATCAACAGACAAACCAAATGTAAAATACGCAATCGTTGAAGCTTGCAAAGTAGGGTTTGATAACGCTGTCCCAAGGAAAGCCGGAGGATATAAAACGTAAGAATACATCCTAAAAATATGTACGGAGTTATACGTAGGGTGAAGAACTGGTGGTTGGTAATACTAAAAGAGAGGCGTAGGTGGTTACAATAGAAAGTCCATAAATTTGAAATGAGACGAGCTCTTAACGTTCGAAGAAGTCTTTCCTGAATAGAGATGGAGGGTTTTTGCTAGGACAATTTTCCTAGACAATCAGAATAATAATGGCGGGGGAAAATTAACATGTTCCAATTTGCAAACGACTGCCATCGACTCAAGACTCGAATATAATTGTTGAAATTTCTTCCGCGTGCGCATTAGTCATTATGCTAATATTTTCAAATAAAATTGCAATGTTCATACTATCATGAAAGTGAAAACTTGTGATCATTTGTTTGGATAGACCTCGTATGGTCGAGATCTTTGTAATAAAAATTGATTCCACTGCACACCCTTTAAATCAAATTCATTTTCAATTGCTTATGCATAAATCTCTTAATGTTCTTCAAATATGGTGTATCGAGTTAGCTCGGGTATAACGTACTCTCAGGCCAACCAAAACGGTTTTTGTATTTGTCCAAAATTTTCCGTTTACCACCTCTTTGATTTAAAGTGGTACTAAATAATCTCAACCGTGATGCTCCCCATTAACAAAAATATCACTAATACTACTTCTTCGGATAAACATATCTGTTAAGATAAAAACTTCATTTTTTGGCAGTGTGGGAAAATTAAAATTATTTTCTTCAAAAATAAAGCTGCCTATTCTGTGAAAAAGTAAAGTATTTATTTTAACCGAAGTGTATCGTGGATATTCAAAATGTATCGGCCGCCAGTGTGAAATACAAATATGCTTTGAATATAATAACGAGAGCGTATCGAAGATGAGGTATTTTAAATTTTTCTCCCACCCAGCGGAAATTGGCATTCTTTTTTTATTCATCTTCTAACTCAAATTACGGATGATACATAAGCAAACACTTAGTCTTTGGCCTCGGTGTGATTACAACACTATGATCAACACTCGTCATCTTCCTGGGCCAACCCTTTCTCCTCGATTGGAGGCAAACTCTAAAGTTCGAAACACGAATATAATCAAATAATCAATCAAGGGTTTCATCAACCCAAGATGTTACCATCAAGGAACGCGACACTCTGATCGTGCTAATTAAAAGACCCCCGCAGATAGTCTCCCGATAGCGTATGCCTCCCTGTTAGTTCATTTCGGCCAAGGCCATGGTATTTATGGTCGAGTCTGGAAGAAATAGTTCGAATTAAGAGAGAGTTCGAAGAAGAATAGTTCCTTTCAAAATCCGTCGAATGCTTACAGTAGCTTAGCAAGCTCATGGTTGATACGATAATACTCCGGACGATATCCTCCGCGGAGTAGGCGACTTTGCTTGTTTCCCCTTCCTCCGAGAAATGGGCCGTTATCTCTCAAGTAACACTTTAAGACTACAGGCAAGATTTCCTTATTGACTGCAGTTTTAACGTCTTGGTGTGTTCTAGACATTCATCATCAGTCTCTCCAAATAGAATTTATTGTCTAACGTCAACTATTCATGGAGCACTTAAGTTAAATATATAATTTATAATAAACAATAAGGAAAGGCAATTTTATGAGTCATTATTTTATATTTTGTAAATAAATTAGTTTAAAAAAATGCATAATTCCTTATAGGCAGATGAGTTCTAGTTAATGAGTGTTAAATATAAGATAGGCACTTAAAAATATAAAAAAATATTTAATACTGTAACTTGGGCAGAGGTCGCATACATACTTAGTTTAAGAATCGGAATTTTTTGCGGATATACGTAAAAACCAAAATTAAAAGTAATTGAACCTTCTGCAATATATTTCCATGAGAAAAAAATCATTTCACATAATTCGTCGCTCCGAAACAATAAATATTAACTTCAACAAGTGCGATTTAATTACTATTATACTCAAATTAAACATTTTCTTCACGATGGGAAATAATAAAATCGTTGAGATGTTGCTACGATAAGAATAACTATTTATTTAGCGTATTTAGGTTAAAACTCAAAGATTTGTATCACGTATATGAGCAGTGGAAAACATTCATGACATGAATTCTTCCGAAACCTGTATATGCTCAAACTTTGTATGTGAATCTTAAAGATAGAAATATAATGCATCAACATTTTTCAAAGCGCCAGCCACCGAAGAATTACTCTGTCTACTTAGTTTATAGGTGAGTCGCCTACTTCCAAGCTAGGAATGGCAGCTTAAAATTGTATTCAGCTTGCAGGTAAAGAAGAAGATGTAATTAACTAAAAACTTTTATATCGATCACAAATTAATTTATATAAAATTAATTATGAATATTTGTTAACAATATTTGCTTATATTAAGTAAACAACTTTTTGCAAGTTATCCATTTTTTTCTTTTATTATTTTACCACGTTCATTTTTTGAGTAGGTAAACCAGACTTAAAACAATACCTTACTAGAAATATTTTTTTAAGGGTATCACCTTTTAAAGCTATCACCCCTTGTGACGACATCTATTGTAGTTAACTTGGTGAGTTTTTTAATCCCTGAAAAACTATGCACACTATTTATAACTCATATTTATATTAACTTTAAATATTTCTTCATAATTCCAGTCATCCTTTTCGTACATCCATCTTGTGGGACGATATATGCTAGTTATTAATTAAGTATTATAGTTAATATTTAAGTTAATTAATATTAGTTAAGAATATTTACTTTCAGTCCAGCTTCCACTAACTGTTTTCATTAATTCGTATACTCAATATACAAAATTATTTTTTAACAGATTTTACTTCGAGGATTTCTTAAAATAGGGACTTTCTAATAGCCTCATTCTAAGGTGTGCTTTTATTTGCGATGTTTGGTGGCCTCATCTTACTGAACCTTTTGACACCTGGGACAATTGGTGAAATTACAGGTTTCGGAAGTAATACTGTACTCTGACTTAGTTTTAGCTTTTATTGGCTCGGGATTAACGCCGAGATTCTTGTCTGTTACGTACTATGCATTCATTTTTTGCTTGAAGGAGAAGAAATGTTTTAAAATAAACGTCTTTATTTCACTGACTATCATCTGCAACAAAAGAAATTGAGTACTCTAAACACCCATTCATTAACTGTGACAATTCAATGACTAGTCAATTTTTTCACAAATGCAAAATCATTTCATCACGTTTTCATTAGGCCGGACGAGAACGAAGAAACTGAAATTATCATAATATAAATTGAAATGTTTTTTTTTTTAAATCACCACGACTGCTCACTCTTCTTCGGACTGGCGTTTAGTTTTCGTTTGAAACCCTTTTATTTTGACGAAAAGAGTCCGAAGTTATTTCAATCCACTTTTGCGTATATTTCCCGACGATCTATAGCTCAAATCCATTGTCTTAGGAATGGATCTCCTGAGGTGCCTGGGGATCAGAGGGAGTAAAATTGCTTTGCGCGCGATATAAACCAGGGCGTCTGCAGACTTCAAGGAAAAGATGGGTTTGAATGGCAGCTGTGTGCATCCGAATGTAGTCATTCACGGAGCAGAGAGTGTATATTAAGGATCGCAAAATTTCGGGTAGTTTTAGGACCGTCGAGCTTACGAATGGATTGGCAGCTCCCACGTTGACTCTAGTCCTTCAATTTACGTGGAAGGATTCAGGGAGTGTAAAATGGGCCTTTGTTTTATAGCCACATCCCAAGAAAGTGTCTGAGAATTTTTCTTTCGATATTTAAGCATGTTCATTTGATAGATGGAACGAATTATTTACACATGTCCCCAAAAGAATGTTTTAGACTACCAATTGCTACCATTCTATACATTTTTAGATTATATGATATTTCCAAAAAAAGGTATTTACTATATATATTACCGTCATTTATATCTTTTCTGTCATTTTTTTATTTATTTTTAATTATAGATGTACTTTATTTGCCATAAATATATTTCCGTGCTAAATTGAATTAATGTTTGCTCCACCATTTATATTTTTCAAATTTGTTCACATCCTTTGTGTCAACTATAATTTAAGGTAAAGTACGAAATGAAAATAACTCCCAGAGTGTGTTCAATTTCCCAAGCAGCCGATGTAAACTCACGTTTTCTCGTTACATTCCTTGGTCTTCTTCGACTTTTTCTACTCCGTCTCGTTCGTCAATGTTGTTAACTCTTTTGAGCGCAAATGAATATCCAGGTCCTGTGGAAAAATTTAAATCCTCCCCGTCGCCAAATTACTAAAACGTGATATTCACCCCACTTGCGTCCAGACACCATTGTACGTACACTCACTGCCTCGGACTATATGTAGATTAATGGACTGTATTCAGTTACCGTAAAAGTCCATGAGGTTGATTAACTCATAGTCAAATGAAATATTATACTAAATTAATAAATAAAATTTCCAGACATTAATGGAAATAAAAATGCTCTAAGAAAACTCGAGTAAATTTATAAATTAGTGGCTCTTTAAGTCATTCGTAATTTGATAGGTATTTCAAACAAGTAAATCCCTCGAGCGAGGTGATGAGTTCAATATATGTACATACGAAAGGAGTTGTAACACAGAGTCGTTAAACTTATTTATATGAAAAGACCTTCATTCATTATATTGGGTCATAGTTCAGCACAGGCTAGCTCTGTTCTTTAATATTCGTTGGGTAAAGGCTATCAGCGTTACATCTAAACACTTTCAGAACTCGGCCGGCAGGCGTTAGATCTATGAAGACCTAGCGCTATATTAAATTTATTGAAAAGCATTATAGCTGCTGAATTCAATAGTGAAGTTCAGACAGTTATTCGTTACTCAATCTTTATAGGCCGTTGTGAACATATTCAAAAAAGAATAGAAAAATGTATTCAAATGAAGATGTTTGGGAATTATTTATTCCCTCGAACAATAATCAACCACTGTAAATCTGTTTACACCGTTTATAAAACATAAATTTTTTAGCCATAATTTCAGACAAAAATTGGTGTTGCCATCGTCTTGTATCCACAATTAGGTGGCTTTCAATAGATTACACATAGATCCAATATCAGCGGATTTTATCCAGGCAAGCGAAAATGGCGAAGAATTAGACTCCACTGCCTGTTAGTATTGGGAGGAAGCCCGTTTCCACCATAAACCTTTGATGACGGGGGGATATGTTCGCGTGGTAAGGACTTAAGAGAAGGCCTACCGACGGGTAAGGAATGAACATTTGAACCCAGAACATTAAGAAGAGCGAAGGAAATGGAATTTTCCAGGGGAACGAAGGCGAATGACGACGTTTGCCCGGACACGGCTGGCATTTCCCTCCCCAACCCCCCCCTCGAACTCAGCCGCCGTCGGTGCGAATTCTGTTCCATCTCACTCCGACGGCCTTTATTTTATTCCAAGCTCCTTTGCCATCCTCATCAGTATCCTATGATTGCTTCTGCCTGTCTTCCTGTCCCCTTTCTCTATCTCTCTCTCTCTCTTTTTCTCTCTCTCTCTCTTATTTTCTTTTTCTCTCTCTCTCTTATTCTCTTTTTCTCTCTCTCTCTTATTCTCTTTCTCTCTCTCTTATTCTCTTTCTCTCTCTCTCTCTTATTCTCTTTCTCTCTCTCTCTCTTATTCTCTTTCTCTCTCTCTTATTCTCTTTCTCTCTCTCTTATTCTCTTTCTCTCTCTCTTATTCTCTTTCTCTCTCTCTCCTATTTTCTTTCTTTCTCTCTCTCTCTTATTCTCTCTCCCAAAGACGGAGTGGGTCGTCCTAAATTAGGATAAAACGGAATGGCTGTAACATTACCCTCCCCTCCCCCCCTCCCCCCGACCGTGATATATTGCGAATGGCGATTACACCTTCCCCTCACTCTCTTCCCCTCCTCTTCCCTCCCCCGTCCCCGTCACCGGGCTGATGGATGTCCTTTTAAAAACTTAGAATCATGCGTCAAAACATCAACGCTGCGCTCTCTTTTTACTCCGAATTTTTTTTCAAATGACCCCCCCCCCCCCAAGTTTTCAAGCGCGAGGGCTTTTGATTAATGCCTCGATGTGTACAATAATATCACTCCATCTCCTCTTTGGATATCCGCCCGTGCGGCGGAGGGTGCAGCAATGTGCGGTCACCTAGGTAGACGTGTAATACCCGTGTAAACGTATGACGTATGTATGACGTGACGCAGGCATTGTTATGAAGGATTTCGTGCTCTCCTAGCGAATGACACCGATGCGATACCCACTGATGTTTCCAACAAAGTAAGACGGTAGTGTGTAAAATGGTAGAATCATGGAAGGTGATAAATAGATCCAAATGTAATTTTTCCCGTATTATTAGAGACCAAAGTAAACATGGTCAGATGCACGATGGTGATATTTAGAATTGGTAGTATATGTATTTTACTATTTTCCTCAATGCATGTTAATTATATGTTAATTGGCCTTGTTTCTGCAAAATATTTAGGTATAATGGTTTTGTCGTTGAAATGTATGCATGCGAGCAGTTCCTTTCAATGTAATACTAATACATTCATGTGAAGAATTAATATTGGGGGAAGCATGCTTGGAGATTGATGGCTCACCCCGTGCCACCCACCCGTACGTCGGCTTGCGTAGTCGTAGACGGCCAACAAATGTGTTTACGCACTCGGTGGAATATTCGAGTGTAATTCAGCGAAAATTTTTTCCAGTAATGGCATCCGAACCCGTTTTGTCCTAAATCAGTGGTGTCGGAAACATTTCAGTATGGAACTTTGGATTGTTTGTCAATTCTCGCGATCCAGGACGTCGTTCGGAGGCTGAAGACGAATTTTTATCCAGGCCTCGGATCTCGACGTCTGTTAACGAGCGAAACCTACTCGGATTGCTGATTTGATTCCTCGTTTCGTCTCGATCTTAAATCCAGCAGCGTTCGTCCAGCTTCTGCATAAAAGCTTGCTTGGGCACAGTAACTCTTCCTCCCCTCTCCCGGCGGAACCCACGAAGTATTGACCCTGGGAAGGTTCAAGTCATTTTTTAGGAAGGATATTCAGCACAGTTGTGCCATTAGTTTTCACTTAGCCCCCGGTCTGATGGCTCACTCGGCCATCTTACGAGTCAAGCACCACCCCCTCCCTCCCCTTCCCCCTCCCAAACACATTCCCCTGGATCACATGCTAAGATACTGCCGGAAACTTGGGGATAATAAATGTTCCAGCATCACGGAAAAGCTCAATTTGAAAGCTATTATGCACATTGCTTCTAGTAACAAATTACTTTCCAAAGGTTGTGGTTTGAGTTAAAGTTAATTTAACGGGTGACCTGTTTGAAAGTCACGCTTTAACCTATGAAAATGTGAATTGTGAAGGTGATTTGACTTGTAGCAACACGAGAATGGCGGGGGATAAATACAAATACCTACCTAATTTATCTTATCATTCCATAAACCGAAAACCAGCAGGATAGTTTCACGAATTTTTTTTCTTTTTGGTTTCGTAAATCAAAGCGATGAGATCGTTCAATCGTCAGTAATATCTCAAAATTGGAATTTTTAAGTTGCGTTTTTGCATTTGATTATACCCGTCAGTCGACATCGTGTTCTTAAAAAGGTACTCTCGGGAAAGGCGAACGAAAATAATTCCGACGAAGGAAGGCGTCGGGTCAAGAGTTCACCGAAGGAACACCGATTCTAATTCTTTTTCGATCTTTAACTCTTAATCATCATAGCGTCTTACTAATCCTCATATTTTTTGTTATTGACATGTTCCACCACATAACGCCTGAAAGGACGTAATTCTTTCATTATCATCCCCTTGGAGACCGGTTGTCAAATCTTTGAGTACCCTTCTGTTTTTGTCGCTAAATCAAGCACGCTCTGTTCTTTCAGGTCGTCCGGGGTGAGTTCGCGCATGCGCACTCGGGCGCAGTTGTGTGCGCCGTTCCCGCAGACTTGGAGATAAACGTCCCATCCCGGTTTCTGGTCCGGCGTGTTATGCCCCGTCATTTTGCCCGTGGGATCACGCCAGGTGTTCCGCGCACCAGGTTTACCGCGGGCAGTAAAGCGATGAGCGCCATGCAATTTTTCCGTTCGCGAGTGGATCACTAAGGAATTCCCGGGGATGGTAATTGAGGGCGCTGCGCTAGGGAGGGGTTGTAGAATGGAGAGAGAGAGAGAGAGAGGATATGAGAAAAAGGGAATAACATTTCTTTGCACAAGAAAATTTCCCCTCTTGCCCCCACACCTTTTCCTTCCCTTATTTTTTTTTCTTCTCGCACTCTGTACACCTCGCTCCCGAACTATGGGGAGGGGGGGGGGGGTTTCTTAGACCAGCGTTTCAACGTGTAATCGATGATAGTCCTCGTGTGTGTTGGAGTGGGAGGAGGAGTCAAAAAATATCCACCGTGAATTACGCGCCTGTGCATATGGGGACCCTCGGAGATTGAATGCAACTGCTGCCCTATTTTTTTTTTTTTTTACGGGAGGAAAAAATATCTCCCGGCGATTCCGTCTTTGCATTTGAATCCCCCGTAGTCCCCACGGAGCGTATCCCGGTTCCGTTCACTTGGACGGATTTCACGATTTTACGACCCGGCCGCACTGTGAAGCAGAACGCCTGGATTAGGCTGCGATTACGCGCAGGGAGTCGACTTAATATAAGAGTCTGTTTCGAAGTCCTGTCGTTCCGTTGCCTTTAGTAGCCGACAGTCGTTACCGGGACTAGGGCGCCGATCTTATGGTCGTCTTGTGAGGAAATTTGATTATTTCAGCAATGAGTTCGGATCAGGACGAAGAACGACGGTGCACTTTTCATTTGGCTGACCTGCTTTAGTGGTACTCCCGCAGCGGCAGTGATAAATACGTCATTTCGTTGAACGGCGCCATCCGCGATTCATTGTGTTATTGACCCCATTATTTACGCTGCTGGGTGACTGAATTCACTGCCTCAAATACCTCACGTAGTTAACTGAAGATAACTTGACTTTATTGGAAAAGCTCCAGAAGCTCCGTGACTGACAATGAATACTCTAGTATACGCTAAACTCCCGCTACAAACTTCGTTTATTATTCACAAATAGATTCACGACACTACAATCGTCAGATGATTTCACCTGAAGGTGACGTAATGGTTGTGAAAAACAAATTGAGTACTCTCGATTGGTTTTTAAACGTGTATTCTTTTATTTATTACCAACTCTTTAATTACTTTTTAAGTTATAGATATCGTATGAAATGGTTTCAGCCGTAAATATGTGGAATTTTTCCATCGTACAGGTTTGAAATTACAACACACTGAAATTCCACAAAAAAAGTTTTTTTTGTGGAATTAATTGTTGTACTTTCAACCCTGTATCATAGATATCGGGTATCAATAATCTTATTTTCTCAATTTACTTATAGAAACTTGTAATATTTTGTTATTTATAACTCGATAGTAATTTCTTTTAAATGGTAGGATGTTACAGCATTGAAAAATAGAAGCCTTTTCAGGAAAAAATAATAAATATTATCAGAAATCAGTTGAGAGATGTATAAGAGAGGGTAAGCAGACGTAGCTGCCAAATTCTAATGGACCATCAAGGAGTAGCTGTGAAATTTAGGAAGTGTGGAGAGAAGGAGAATCAAAACCTTGGTTTACTTAGAAGAAGGTACAGAGATGGCAATGCGAGAAGAAATTTTAAAAAATTTGAAGTATTACTAGGGATAAAATGTACGGAGCCAAGTAATCATCTGAGGCGAGAGTTTGTTGACATGAAGAAGGCACTTTGGAAGGTGACTTGAGAGAGATTGTGAAGTTTCTGGGACATGGAGGCATAGTTTCTTTGTACAGGAAAGTTAAAGAATCGTCGTAAAATAGAATAAGGCACACGTTCCCCATTATTAGAGATAAAAATGTAGATTCAGGAAAGTCAGCAGTAATGTAACGGAAAGAAATTTAGGGTTGATAGAAAGAAACATGGAATAATGTTAAGCATGACAGGATTTTACGTTTAGGTGTAAAACGGAATGTGATGTTGATGAGGTTAGTCAAAGTCCAAATATATTGGGTAGAGAGATAGAAAAGGAATTGCGTCGTCGCATAAAATAGGATGACAGGGATAGATTGGCAATGTGGCCATATAATTACTTTAGGATTGAAGGAGTCTGAAAGTTTCAAAGTTGAATTGAAAGTTTTCTGTGTAATCTGAACTATCTGTCAAGTAGACCAAATTACCTCTTTTGGTCCATATTATTTCCTATCACAAAGGAGCCAAAAGGGGGAAGTAGTTATTACTCTAGATCAATGAAGGGTAGCTGAATAGAAGTTATAACGAGGAGTCATCAGTAACGGAAAGGACGCCAGACGGGGTTAGCCTCGGGGTTGCGCGCTCGCCGGCTACAGCCAAAGGACTCGAGCTTGAGTTTCACCTATGGGGTGTGGGTTTTGTGTTTCCAATGGGATTTCTTTCTGTGATTTGAAGAGGCTCTAAATGGCCATAGCCGTAGATGATCCTTACAAGCAAAATTACTACTATTAGTAGTCAATGATTATGAGGGAAAATAATTCTTAGGCGAGAGCAAGTTTGGACTCACAAGTACTTAGTAGGTGAACGCTCAATGAAACAGTAGTCCTGAAGAAATTATTAGAATGCATTATGCACTAATATAGTTCGTATGTAATAATTAAATTTGGAAGTACGATAAAGCGTTCTACTTACTGCGTTGGGAAAATTTGATTGAAGTTTTCCATAAAACAATCTTGGATCGGAGGGAGATGAGCCTCTTCAAAAATATGAACAGAATTCAGTGTGCAAAGAAACAATCGCATGATGGAAGTTCTTGATTGAAAATATTAAGCAGAGAGTTAATGTGCTGTAGTTAATATACTAGTTATACTATACTGTACTACTATACTGTACTAATATACTAGTAGTTAATTCACGCTTGGTTACTTTTTACCTTTGTCACGCTAACTTTTATTCTAAAAAAAACAGCACATGCAAAGTAGGAACCTATTTGAAACAAAATCAGAATAGGAATAATTATTTTAGTAGATCGATTAAATTTCCAGACTAGCAAGCACTAAGCCGAAGTACTACAGTCCTTCAGCGAAAGGAAGGACAAGCTGAATAGTATAGAATTAAATTAACTTAAATAGTATTAAATGTGAGGAGATTTATTCTGAAGTCAGAAGATAAAGATCGACGTCGGCATAAGTGATTGATCGCTATCATAAAATCAAAAAGAGTACACGTCACTATTTCATTAATGTCCCTAGTTATCTCTGAACGTGGATTCCATGACGCTGAGAGGTGAGGGGAGACGTAAGTGGAAGACTAAGGAAGAGAGAGAGGGAGTCGCTCAATCGAGTTTAAAGCACAAGGCATCAATTTTTTTATTCATTGCAGTTTTCCTCGTTTGATTCTTACGCGTGACTTATGACGTCGAGCTCTGTGCTTTATATATCGCATCGTTGATGTTTTCCGGACCGACTGCTGCGAAGACGTTTCCCTCGAAACTTTTGATGGGATCCTTATGCGAGAGAATCCTTCCCGTTTGTCATTCTCCTGTCATACACATCGCCTTGACCTTCGCCTGTCTCCCGCGGAAAACTCTCTCTTTCTCTCTCTGTGGAGTGTTGTCCCATAACTGAACCAATACTTAATGCCGCATAACTTCGGGGCTTTCATTGTACATGTGAATAAACCTTTTATTTATGGAATCCCTCGTTTGAAATTTACCTTATAGTTTTCGTGGGAGCGATGTATTAAATTTTTTCAAGAGACAATAGAATGTCAAAATTTAACTAACCCCGTTACATCTTGTCACATTATGTAACAATAACACGGATTGCTTAAGAGCAGAACCATTTCAAACTTGAATTGCTAAAAATTTCTTTTAAATCTATAATGTGGTAGAATCACGGAGTACATATATATATATATATATATGTTTATGAGAAAACTCATTCGAGCACAATAGAGAATAGCACGGCCACAGGGGTGGCG